>DWAP01000203.1:0-25628 GCA_018230625.1 Heliconius eleuchia | reverse complement strand
GTTCCCTCTGCCTACCCTGCTGTGTGCGGGATACGGCGTGAAGCTGATAAAAAAAAATTATAATTTTCCCCTCGACCCGTTTTGCTCGTCGACCGTGCTGCTGTACTTTTGTTTAGGGGAGTCATTTAGAATTAAACCGTAAATAATCGGGATAGTGCAAATATTTTTTTTAAATCTTTGTCTTTGTGTTTCAGGTAAAACGTTTACGTTAAGAAAGAAACCGTATAGCCTAAGAGAAAGAAAACCAAAGTTACTTCGTAGAAAAACCATAAGATGTTAGTTTTTTTTTATTATTCCATATAATTGATAATAGTGTATGTATAAGATGGGCAAAGGGTGGTGATGGTGGTGTCCAAGTTTTTAAGAGATTGCCTTTTGATTTCTGCGGAGATTAAAATAAATTGATAATTATTATTTATCCTAGTGGGGATCAAACCTACAGCCGTCGCCTTTATACTCAGGTCCAAAGACGCTGCGCCACGGCCATCCTCAAATATTCCAAATTGGAAATGATTTATATCCACAACCGCTGGGGTAACCAAACGAAGCGTAGCCGTTTAATACGCAATATCTCGAAAATTCGACGGAAAGTAAGGAAAGCAGTGTTTCAGCACTAGGTTCTCTCACCCTAGGTTATATGGATGCAGATTGAAGTTATATAGTTTTTAAGAAAAAAATAAATATTGTGGATAAACATTTTAAAATATTTCAGCGCAATCTCCCTCAAACAGCAGCAGCAGTAGTAGCACCACCAGTTCCGACACAGAGGAAGATCTCAATGTTTCTATGAAAAATAAAACTAAGGGCAGGTAAGAATTATTATTTGAAATTCTAATAAGTTACTTTCATTGTTTGTTAGTATAGTAAAATTTAAATTGGTAAAAATAATATTTTTACCGACAGCGAAACACGATATGCTTCTAATTCGGAAGTGAAGAATAGGGCCATGTACATCTAGTTACACTGCATATTTAGCAAAACAATAAAATTTTAAATTAAAGATATACTTACTTGCCGGAAGAATTATCTAAGCTTATTTTATTTTACTTACACAGTTAATTTTAAAATTTGTATTACAATATTATTATTTTTTTTACCTGTATTTTTAATTCGCTAAACAGTAGCCATTTGATATAACGTCATACGCTCATATAAACAAAGTATTGCGTGACCAACACCACCTTAGTAGACATTTGCCTAAAAGATTTGGAAGATTCAGAGCAGAGCAACATGGAGCCCAGCGTTTTGTTAAAAATGCGAAATTTGTAAATGTAAAATTTAAATGCATTTTTATGGCATTTATCAATTGGGTAAAAAAATATATATTTTTATAGTGGTTTATTATGGACATTCGGATCCAATTGAACTACTTTTCAGGTTTGTATGTGATATCACACTTCAAATGTGTGTGTCAAAAGAGGGATGAAGATATAAAGAGAGAGAGGGGACAGCTACAGACAAATTAGATTTTTCTTATTGATGTTTTTAGCGATAAAATATATTTATAAACGAAAAAGTGATGCATATTTTTTATTGCAGACAAAAATCGAAGTCTATGGACGACAAGAAGACTGATAGGGCGTTGAGGGATATACAGCCTATAGTAGTCGATGGCAGTGTGAGGTTTTCGTCTGTAAGTTTTATTTGTTTATTGTTTTTCCATTATATCTTGTTACTTATTTTTTTTAAAAAATACAATGTGTGTGTATGAAACAAAAATATTTACACAAATACACAATTTTGTTATTTCATACATACTATTATATCTTTCTAGGTTGGAGGTCTAGAAGAACATATCAAATGTTTAAGAGAAATGGTTCTATTCCCACTCATGTATCCAGATTTATTTGACAAATTCAAGACGAGACCAGCCAAAGGTGTTTTGTTCCATGGACCTCCGGGAACGGGGAAAACGCTGCTAGCTAGGGCCTTAGCGAATGAATGTAGTCTAGTCGGTGGTAGGAAAGTAGCATTCTTTATGAGGAAAGGAGCTGATTGCTTGAAGAAATGGGTCGGGGAGAGTGAACGACATTTGAAATTATTGTTTCAGCAGGTAATGTTGTTTAATGATATAATTTTTTTGTGTTTTTAATATCGTTTAGTAGATATAGTATGTATATTAAATTGTTTTCTAAATTATAACTTAAATGCCATAGCAACATTATTTGGAGATATATATATTTTTTAATAGAATAAAAAATGAGTAATACTACTATCTTATATGTCAAATTCAACATCTAATATTAAAATACTATCCCAATAATTAATAGTTGTAAACCAATTAACTGTTTAGTTTTTCTTTATGGAAAGGCAAACAAAATGAAGCCGTCCATAATATTTTTCGACGAGATCGACGCGTTAGCACCTGTGCGCAGCGTGCGACAGGAGCAGGTTCATACCAGCGTGGTGGGAACATTGTTGGCAGAAATGGACGGCGTTTGTGATAGGTAAAATTTTACTATTATAACATTTGCAGGACGATCCAATTCTTGTTAGTCTCAATTACGTTTATTTGTTGATTGTGTATGTTGTATGATCAGCATTCATCATATTATATTATATCATCTTTCATTATGTAGGTATAAAACGACGTAATGTTTTGATGAAAAAATCTTATATTATCATGTCAGGTTCAATTTGATTTCCCGTGAAAATGAAATTGAACCTTTTTAAACATCAATTTCTCAAGCGCGGCGTTGAGTTGAGATTAACACGCCGTGCCTCCAGAATTCGGCAGAAAGTGGGGAACGGAGTGTCTTTAATTACATACCATGGAAGCAATACTAATAATTGCGGTTTTACTCGGTCGGGTCGATTTGATTTTTATCAATATTAAATATTTTTTTTCAGAGGAGAAGTCATAGTAATAGGGGCGACTAATCGTCTCGACGCCGTGGACCCGGCGCTGAGACGCGCGGGTCGATTCGACCGCGAACTCCATTTCCCTCCTCCCCACGCTGCAGCCAGGCGGGACATACTAAATATTTACACAAAACATTGGGTGCCCAAGCCCAGCGAAGACACTTTGGATCATATAGCTGATGTCACCAATGGATATGGAGGTAAGGAATGGATAGATCAATATATTATTTTACTTTATTTGTACACAACATGTGTAAAAGATACATATAGATATTAAAAAGGTGTAATGGCTAAGTAGCCATCTTCTCCAGCCAACTTTTATATCTACATCTATACTAATCTTATAAAGATGAATAATTTGCTTGGTAAAACGCGCTAATACACTAAAACAATTGTGTTTATTTTATTGTCTATGCACATAATATGTATACAGAGTGATTACTTAATTATTCATTTTGTTTGAAAAATTCACTTTTCCTCATTTGCGATTTTTTAAAATTGTATTACGCTTTGATAGAGTATTTGAAACTGGTTTCATTTAAGGTGGTGATGATTTCAACACTTGATATTACCACGGGGTTACAAGTACAAGTAAAAGCTATAGTAGTCTGAAAAAATAATATATTGTGCAGTGTATCTGCTGTATACGAAAAAAATTAATTACTTTTTAAAATTTCTTGATCATTCCGATTTAGAAATTATTTATAATTATTTATTTCTAATGGGTATTATTATCTTTCTCTACAAGGGTCTGATTTGAAGGCGTTATGTTCAGAAGCAGTATTGAAAGCGCTCAAAAGGGTGTATCCACAAGTGTACGAAAGTGAATACGCACTTGTTATAGATCCTAAAAATGTAAGTAAAGAAATTTTAATTTAATTCAAATAAATACAAGAAATATTTTTTTAAATTAAAAAAAAAATATTTGCTTATTGGATGTGCAATGCCAAGTCAACTGAAATATATTAGATTTCTTTTTTAAAAACTAATAAACTAATAAATTTAACTAATCAATATTTAATTAATCCATCCAGGTGGAAGTAACGCAGAAAGATCTAGAAGCGGCTATGCGGGGTTTAGTTGCGGCGGGCGCACGCAGTGCCCCACCCTCCGCCCGGCGCTTACCGCAGTACTGTGCGCCGTTGTTGGCCGCTCAAGTGAAGGCGGCTGCGGAACTATTGACTGAGCCGACTTTGTCTACTGTTGGCAGGTATTTTTGCTTTATTTATTTTTTAGGATAAAGTGTGACTTTCTATGGATTCGATCCCCACTCGAGGAAATGAAATATTTATTTAAATTCGCTTGTCGTCGCTCTTATGTCGAGGTAGACCGCGGCATTGAGTCCCGACACTCAACACGCAATGCTTCCAAAAAATCGAGGGAAAGTGGGGAACGGAGTGTCTTAACACTAGGTTCCCTCCGATTTCTCTGTTGTGTGTGTGTGTGATACAAAGTGAATCTGATTTGATTTGTTTTAATTTATTTATTTTAGCGTCACGCTTTAACCCGTATATACATACATAAGACACTTTGTATTTTGAGCACCGTCCAATTGATTGGCGGAAGCTAACGTCGCGCTTTTTCTTTTAAACTGATTCACATTAACTTTCTTTCAGTCTATCAACACCAAGTTCATCCAACGTCCTACTGATAATGGGTCCCTGTGCCGAGACCCATTTAGCGCCAGCTCTCTTAGCCCGACTTGAAAAATGTACAGTACGCGAATTGAGTGTTGCGGCGTTGCACTCCGCATTGGCTTATACACAAGAACAAGCACTTATATCGGTTAGTTGATATTTTTTATTAAATTGCTGTACGATTAGAATAGTATAATTTTTAACCAAATTTAAAGTATTATTTATCATCATTAGCAAAGAACATTTTTTGGAGAGACAATGTCTAAAAATATTTAATAATCTGGTTATAACCAAATTTTGGCTTTTTTTTAATGAAGAATATATGATGAATTGAGAGATTTTATAAAAAAAATAGTTACAGCTAGGGGCTTATTTTTATTAGTTGTTACACAGCATTAGAGGAGTCCGAATACGGGAATCTTCCGTTTGAGGCTAGAGTTTTGCCGCTGCTGCCTTATAAACAAATATTATAGCGATCTCGTATACTGTAATAAACATATAATGTAATAAACCAACATTCCAGCTGTTCTCGGAGTGCAGACGGGCGGACCGCGGCTGCATCCTGTTCATCCGTGACGTCATAGATGTGTGGCGCGCTCTGAGCGCCGGGTCGGGCGCGTCGCTCCTGCTGCAGCTGTGGCGGTCGCGGGCCGCGGGGGAGGCCACCTTGATGCTGGCCACTGCACCGGCTGACGTGGAATTGCCCGTACAGGTCGGTATATAACGGGATAGGCAGACTCGAACTCACAACCACTGTTTGTAAATTCAGTCTAGTGTGTCACTATGAAGTCTAGTAGTAATTAATAAAAAAAGTTGTTATAGTAATTTCCATATGATTCCTCTAAGTCAGCGGTTCCCAACCATTTCTTGATTAAGGACCACTTTTAGATCATTCTTGGTGGCAGGGACCACTACGGATGTAGGTATAATAAAAATTTGCTGTGATAATTAAACAGAAACTTCGCCTCACCCAGTCACCATCCCCAGTCATAAAATTTAAATCCTTCGCGGACCATATTTAGGCTTCTGCGGAGCACTGGTGGTCCGCGGACGAAGTGATATTGAACCCACAATTGTCTCGATATCGGCTTTAAATGATTTTACAATTTTGCGTTATGTAAAACATAAATAATATATCATCATAATAAACATATCATATAATTTCTTTTCTAGCTTCAAGAGCTGTTTCCAGAGTATAAAGACTGTGTATACAGAGTGCGTGAACCCACCGCCCCTGAGGTTATAAACTTTTTGAAGCCCATTATAACTGAAGCGCCATTGGAACCTCCTGTATTAGAAAATAGTGAACCGCCGCCACCACTGCCTAGAGGTTAGTTTGAGAGATGTTATACATTACGGTTGATGAGTCGCTCTAAAATCAGTGGGGAAGACTAGATTTTAAGATTTTTTTCTACTCTTATTTATTTTCTTCCTTTTGCGCAAAAATTCTAAATGCCTAATACGTTTTTTAAATAATTAATTTTCTTTCCTAAGTGTGAAATGACACTTCAAAAGTGTTTACAAATTCTAAATGCCTAACTTTAGAGCCGCCACAACCCGTTGGTCATACTGAACTCAGAGTGTTAGATAAACATGCAATTTTTTTACGCTAATTATATTTTTGCCTATATTAACTTTATATTTAAAGGAGTTTTTGTTCAGCTCCACCACCGCCACCTCCGAGGGAGAGTAAAGAAGAAGTGGCGCGAAGAAAGAGAAAAGAAGACTACAAGTTACGAGAATTGAGGATATTCCTGCGTGATATTTGTAGGAAATTAGCTTCGAACAGGCGTTTTTACAAGTTTACTAAGCCTGTTGATTTGGAAGAGGTAATTAAATTATGGCTGATATTTTTTTATTGGATTATATACATTTTCTTTTGTCATTTCTTTCATTTAACTTAGGGTTTGATAAATAAAAAAATATTTATATTATATTTTTGTATATGTATTCGTTCAGTGCTTTATTGTAAATTTTTTTTTCGTACAAATGTTACCCTGGGCATCAAATATATTAGATACCATACACAACTACAGACAAAGATATTGTAGTATATATAGATGGAATAGAGTAATGTTTTGAAAATGTATTTTTAAACGTATATGATGTTTATGGTTGGCTTAGATGAAAGTCCAACAACATATAAAACTAGGGCTCCAATGCTCCTAGCCCTAGGGCTTACCCCAAGCACTTGACCTTAGTCAATTCCAATAATGTTTAATATTTTTTTTAAAAAATAAAAATACATTAAATACACTTTGATTTATTCGTCCTCTTGACTACCTACCTACAAACTTAATATATGTTAAGATATTTATTCTTTTTTACTTAATGTTTAAACTATGTTATTTTTTTTATTTAAGGTAACAGACTATCTGGACATAATAAAACAACCCATGGATTTGGAAACAATGATGACTAAAGTAGATATGCACAAGTATAACTGCGCTAAGGAATTCTTAGACGACGTAGACCTCATATGCGCTAACGCCTTGGAGTATAACCCGGATAGGTATGAAAGTTACTTGTTTACCTTCTGTTAATATGTGGGAAGATGGCATTTTAAATTGTCAATGTTATACTGTTTTTTTTATACTCTTAATTTATATGTGAGAGAATGTCATGTTAAATTGTCAATGTCATACTGTTTTTTTACTCTTTATTTATATGTGAGAGAATGTCATTTTAAATTGTCAATGTTATACTGTTTTTTCTATTATGATTAAAGAAAATTTTTATCTCTCTTGATAACTTTTATGTTGTGACATTTCTATGCTTTATCTGTTATATTATTTTGGCGTACAACTGTTATTGAACAATCTTAGTAATTGTTTTAATCTGTAAAAAAAATAATTTGTATATTTTGCACATTATAAAGTTGAATGTTTATCATTTTGTCAATTTATTTTAAAAAGATCATGCATTTAAATTAATTAACAACATAACATTAACGACTCTACTTCATATCATCATCGTCGCCGCCATTTCTGTTACACATTTTTTATGTACATATACATATAATATTTATACTTTATTAACATTTTTATCACATTTTTTTTCCATATTTCCCGGTGCTTTTCAAAGGGCTAGAGGGATGTGTAGGTATGAACATATTTAACACAATATTTAGTAGTTTTGCGTGAAATACCGTACTATTATTATTATCTAAAATAAATATATAATTATTTTATATGTACTGAATTTACATCCTCTAACCTTTTGTAAATTTACAGTACATAAATTATGACTACTACTTTGCATGTTAGTTATGAGTATTATGTATGGGTGTTAGTGTTTGCTTATTATTTTTTTCATTTTATGAATAAAATAGTATTATATAAGTATATATTTTATACTATTCAATAATATAATAGTAAGATCTTAATATAGATTGATATGTATGGAGTGCCAATTTAACAATAAAATACCTATTGCTTTTGTAGCTGTTGAAAATATCTACAAATTTAAAACTGATACTGTTTTCGTTTAATAGTTCAACAATAATTTTTTTTTTAATAATTAAAAATAAAAAACTTAATCAAATGCTTCAACTTAAAGCATTCAAACAGAAGTATTTATTTTATTATATTTTTTTATATTTTCAATAGGCATTCATTTATTGTATGTTATTTTTAACAAAGAAAGATCACTCATTTACATTATTGGATAAATAAACAGAGTTACAAAAAATAAATTGTAAATCATATAAAAAATATATAAAAAAGTACTGAAATTCCAAATATAAAAATTAAACATTTATACACACAACTTATGAAAAATTGGGCGTTGTAAAATTAAATCTAAAAATAATTTTCAATAACCTTGAACATTCATTGCGCATACGCATACATTTGGTATATCAATAAAATACAGTACAGCTGTTAAATCGTGGCCGTCCCGAAGTTAGCTGTAGATGGCTGCGCAGATTTGATTTTAGGATTTTTCTTACATTCATTATTCAAAAAGCAAAAGTTCAGAAAACATTAAGGGGTACTATAGTAATAAATGATAAAAAATAAATATTCTAAAATAACCATACTCTCATTGATAGGACATCGTCGGATAAACAAATACGTCACGAGGCGTGTTCTCTTCGAGACCACGCGCACGCTCTCATTGATGTCGAGATGGACAGCGACTTCGAGCTGGAGTGTCAGGATATAGCACGGCGGCGCAAGGAGGAGGGAGACGCCGATAACGATGTTCCCGATTTTATATATACCGCTTCTAATTTACGTAAGTGCTTGTGTAGTTTTGCTTTTATTTTATATACGGGTGGAAGTGTCAGCACCACTTTAAATGAAACACAGTTTTAACTACTCTATAAAAACCTAATACAATAAAAAAAAATTAATCCCAAAAATGAAAAAGAGTTTTTTTTTTCAAATAAAATAAAAAATAAAATTATTGTTGTAATATAAATCGCCATTTGTCAAGAACGACGCACGCACACATAAACTTATCAAATCGCTGCATACGCCTTATAACATTCCGAAATCGTCGTAGGTATTGGCGGCAAAGTTCATAGTTTATTAACCTCTAGTAGTATTTATGTTGTAGGATGTGTTTACGTTATTGGTATCTATGCGTAACTGCGTCACACGAAATGAAATCCTACGTCTAAACTGTTGGTGATATCTTGATTAATTTCTTTATGTATGGGCTTAAAATATGTTACCCAATATGCTGTTCCCGTAAAAGGAGCGCTGACGCTTCCACCCTGTATATTGTTGTTACACGCTGTATCCCGTATCTAGCTCGGTGCTTTTTTACTTATTAAGTATTTAGACGCCGTAAAGTGGGAACTTTCCGCCCAATTTTCGAGACATTGTGTGTTAAGTGTCTAACCTCAACTACTCAACTTAAGATAGCTGAAAAATGAAAGTAACTCATTCCTTTAATATGGAATTTAAACCCGCAACGGTATCTTTCAGACTTATTTTTTTGAGTATTATTGTCCTTTATCTATATTCATGGTGTGCAAGTAGTAACTGGAAACTGTAAGTCTCAAGTTATAGTGACGCGGCGGGGAGTTCCGCACAATGTCTCGAAAAATTAAGTGCGATTTGTGGACCAGGGTGTCTGTTAGTCAGTCTCCTCTATCCGCTATATAGGGAAAATGTTATTTTTTTAAATTATTAAATATGACAATTACAATTTTCTAACGGCCGAAGGTTTCGACTCCTCAGTAAACCACAAAATAGTAAGGACGCCGCATAACGGAGAAAAAAGTGAAACTCATTCCGTAAAACGTAAGAGGAGGAGAATTAATGCGTGGTCCAAAGGTCTAGTTGTAAAGCGGCAGAAGACCACGCAAAAGGTATATAACATTTTTTATTACATTAAAATATGAAGTATATTATATTTTTGTCGCGAGACATTCGCGTCTGTAATTAAATTAAAACTGATTGATTTTCATTTTTGCCCATAAGATGGTCCAAAATATTTTTTTATGGTACATTTACCATTAATTATCCATTAATCAGCACATTCAAATAAAATCTAAAAAACAACAAACAAAAAATACATATGTCTTTCCCTGTCTGTTTTTTCCCTTTACCCCTGTTTTTCTCTTTCTTTTTTTCAGTTAATATTGCTTTTTTACTTAATTAGATATGTATGTGATTTTAGTTATTGGCACAGTTTCATAACAAGCAATCAAAGTCTTTTATTCTATTTATCTAGAACTACAAGGACACATCAATGGCGATAACAGACGAGGAGTTTAAAGAGAATAAGCCGATCACATCCACCCCTCTGCACAATGGCTCCTGCAGTTCATCGGGATCGGACGACGACGCCCCGCTACGTAGGCCGGCGAATGATGATTCGTTGGTCGATTTTAATTCACATTCGCAGATTATTCATGTTATTGAGAGGTATTCGATTTCTTTTTTTGTTTTTTTTTTTGTTGAAAATGAAAGGTTTCTAGCCAAATCATTCATATATTGAAATTCTTATACAATTTATTTATGTTATTACCATCTCCGTAAGGAGATTATTGCTATGTATGATAAATGATACAATGGTGTGACAGTAATGCTACGGTTGTGGGTTCGAACCGTACTCGACGGAATTAATAAAAAGCCCGGCGTTGAGTTTCGCCACTCAACAAGCAATGCCTCGAAAAATTCTGCGGAAAATGGGGAGTGGAGTGTTTTAGCACTAGGTTCCCTCTGCCTACCCTGCTATATGCGGAATACAGTGTAAAGCTTTTTATTTTTTTGATTTACAAAAAAAGCATACTAACTACTTATTTAGAAATTTGTCTGAAGTGTGAAATCACACTTAAAAAAAACGATA
Source organism: Heliconius eleuchia (assembly GCA_018230625.1). Classification (NCBI taxonomy): domain Eukaryota; kingdom Metazoa; phylum Arthropoda; class Insecta; order Lepidoptera; family Nymphalidae; genus Heliconius; species Heliconius eleuchia. The sequence goes on along the minus strand of DWAP01000203.1, from coordinate 14,826 downwards.
TACCATATTTATCAAAATGCGATATGCGATCCGTTTTTTTATCTTAACGTGGCTATAGCATATTGTATCGAAATTAATGTTATTTTTGTTTCAGTCCTGCCAAGTCTACAGAAAAATCACTAACGAAGCCATCACCAAAGAAAAGAAATTCAGGCCCAGAAGCATCTAGTGGAGGTGAGTAATTGAAATTGTTTTTTCTTACTTGTTTTTGTTTCGTTCTTGTTTCTTCTTACTTAATAAAAAAATAAATAGTGTATTTTTTATTAACATATAAAATTAAGTAGTAAGTAGGGTTAACCTTTGGTTTATAAAATCTTCAAGCACTTTTTGCTAATTAAAATAGTTTGCTAATTAAAACGTTCTTATTTTAATTTTCCCGTTCTCGTCAGACAACGCTCGGCGACGATCTCCGCCACCTTACATGAAATATGTCAAATATTAGAATTTGTGGAGATCCATTAAGTTCATTTTAAAACGTGTAATATTATTAAAAAAAAGTCACCTTCACGCTGTATCCTGTACACGTAGGCAGAGGGTAGTGGAGGTAGTGTTAAGCGCACCGTTTTCCCATTTTCCGCCATATTCTGGAGGCATTGCATGTTGAGTTGCGGAAGTCAACGCCGCGCTTTGCCTCGACATCAGAACAAGAAACGAAAATATTAAATATTTAATTTTCTCGAGTGGAATCGAAATCCACAAATCATTTATAACGAGCACCTTTCCAATTACAGACGAAGACAAAGTACTGATAAACAAGACTGAGTTAGACACCATTCTATACAAGAACGCCAAGGCACTTCGCTCCATTGGCCTGGAAGCTCTCCTAGAATTGTACGCGGAACTATCGTCCGCGGTGGCATCGCACGCCAAATCGTTCCAAAGAGCGCGTCTGCCGCAACACATGCACGCGATCGTGAATAGGTATTTACAGTGGAGGAGGAGGTAATTTGACGGTTCTTTGTGACATCACTAGCAACTGTCAAATTGTAAAAGGAACTGACGGAAATGTCAAAGTGACAGCTCCGTTTTTGTGTACCAGGAGGAGGATGTCAATGTAAAAGGAATTGTTAGAAATGTCAAATTGACAGTTCAGCGACCTCTATTGTCAATGCTATCAATAATGTTAGTAACTGAGTTAGAGCGCGTCATACTATTTTGAATTGTTTAAGATTGAATGAAAACTCTGTATTCATTTTCATGATTAATTAATAGTTGTGTCTATGTTATTTATGGTCACTTCTATTGAAATATATATTATGGTGAAAGTTTTGGCATTGCGAAAATAATTATAATTTTTATATTCTATCTGTGTCCATATTATTTACATTGAGTTAATTTAACGTAACAGTTTGTTTTTTTATCTTTGAGTAACAAGATGGTTATTTCTGTTGAAATATGCTTACTTTAAAAATATGAAAAATTATAATTTACGGTTTGTACTCATAGACATATGAAATTTAAAATAATCTTATCAAAGAAGATAATTTTTCCTTTTAAATGTTTCTTTGATCCTTACATTGGTCTATATATGTTCTACCTCTTCCTGAAGTGGTTCATTTACTATAATAAAATGAGGACCATATTGCTCGTTTAGTGTTACAATGACGTAATAGTATTTTTTTTTGAAAAAAGTTAAGTATTGTAATGTGTGTAATAATGTAAAGACTATTTACGAACTTTGTGTCTTGTGCAATATTTAAAAAAGTACAAATATAGTACGGTCAACCAGTCGTGCCCATTCTGAAGTTAGGCTCCCTGTACTTTTGGGCATTTTTCATTCGGAACGACAATAATCAAACGTATGTAAAAATCTAAAATCAAATCTGCGTAACTAATTCAGGTAGTCATTGTTGCACCAAACGATTGATGTGTATTCTTTTTGTTTGGATAATACAGGAGTAATTGTAATTGTATTAAACGTGGCGATACGCCCTAGTATAGGATCTATATGGTCCACATATATTGCTTGTCGGTATTTTATTGTATAAATGGAAGCCTTCATGTCAAAAGTATGAACAACATGCACGAAATTAGCATTGATTGATTGAGTTTTATTTTATTTCATTATATATTATTTTTTGTTAATATCTTTGAATTAGTTTGATATTTAGTGAACTGGTGTTTTTATTATAGTTTGTTAGTAAGAACTTCTTCAATCAATGTTATTTATTAACACAAAATAATAGTAAAGTAAGTGCCGACAATAGTACTGAAATTATATTCCTAAAACGTGAATTTATTGTCTGTGTCATTCTGTTTAATGGATGTATAGTATGGACTGAACGGTTCGCTCCTTAAAAGTAAATAAAGAAATAAGACTGCAAACGCAGCGGTTGTAGATTCGATTCCCACTTGGGGAAACGAATTATGTTCATGTCCTCGCTGTGGTAGCAAGGCAAAACGTGGCGTTAACACCACGCAACACTCGAAATATCTCGAAAATTGTGCGGGAAGTGGGGATTGGAGTTGCTTTATACTTGGTTTCCGTTGCGTAACCTGCTGTATGAAGAGGCGTGAAACTTAAAAAAAAATATCCAAATGTAAATAAATCGTACAGTCCACATTATAATACCATATTACATGTTAATAGATTAGGATTTTTAACTTTTCCAAAGCCGTCCAAAGTTTTTATTAAGCAAAAAGACCAGTATCATATTCGTAGTAAAAATAAAAAATAAAAACATTTTGACAGAAGGCTGTCAGACAGATTGTTTGAACATTCCATTTGTATGGCAAGTGGAAAATTTACTTAGAGAAGTTAATATTATATGTTGTTGATAAGATATTTAAAGTAAGGTTTTGTTTTGTTTATCGTTAGTTAAGGTTCGATTTCTTAATTTGATTTTGTATTTCTCTGTAGTAGTTTTAATCGATTAATTATTCGATATATCTTATGCAGTGTTAATCGATTGATTATTCAATATCACCATAATAATTTTAATCGATTGATTATCTATTTAAGGAGTGTAAGTCGATTACCTAAATAGCCAAATTGGTTGTCAGACTAGTTGTCAAACTAGTGCCGGGACTGTGATAAGCGTGGTGTAAATACATTTCATATTTCATAATAATTATTCGCTTATTTATTTTCATATTGCCATTAGGTGTGAACGTTTTGAGGGTTCTGTGGAACAAATGTTAAAATATGCTAGCTTTTAAAAGGTACACACTTTGGATTTTTTTAATATATGGCAACATTAGGTAAGGTTATGAATTGTTTATACTCGGAATAAAATAGAAATCCTTTAAATTAAATATATTTTTAAAAAACGTATAAAATGAAATATGTGGCAGGACTTGAACCTGCTCCGCTTCATTCATAATATTACGTATTTCATCTGGAATAATACCTTATAATGTTTTAATTATAATTTGCCGTTTTTTCAATTTAATTAAGCTATCTTTTTTATTTAAACAAAATAGTTTCAATTAAAATGTTGGATGTTGTGAATTCGATTTCCACTTGGGGGAATGTACTACTTAATATTTTAATTTCTTCTCTCTGGCAACGCGGTGTTGAGTTAAACCACTCAACACGTAAAGCCTCAAGAATCCGCTGGAAGATGGGGAACGGAAGTGGCTTGATGGAAAAGGAATGTCTTAACATTGGGTTTCCAGATTTGCTCTGTCTACCGTGTCATGGAGACAGCGAGAAGCTGGTTATTTCATCTAATACATACTAACTAAATAATGTTTTGACAGTCTATTCCCAGTAATGATCATTGATAAGCTACTGGAGATTGTTGTATTTGTTTCTATATAATTGATATGATGTTATTCTCAAAAAATAGTAAATAATTTACTATGCTAATATTTTTAATCAATCCTTACTCTTAAAAATTATTTACCTATTGCTATATTTTATAAATTAGTAATAATGTAAGCGCACTTAAGTGCAGATTCGAATCTCATTTAAAAAAATTATATCTTCTATAGTAGTTTTAAGTATATTAATAAACAATGTTTACGCACAATATAGTATATCCAAAGTGTGGTTTGCCTGTTTGTATTACACTTGTCTTATAAAGTCATCTATAATTAGTGAAAATGTTAATGACATGGAGGTAGTTATATATTTAAATCCGCCTTAAATTCGTTTTTTTTCCCATTTGTCGTTATAAAAAATCATAACAATACCTATAACTGCCTCAATATGTAAACAATGAAATAATAATAATTATATCGTAAGATACTGTTAAATTTTATAGTAAAAATGATAAAAAAATCCCAAAGGGTTGTGAAAATGTATGACTATAGACAATTTGGCTTTTTAGGTTCCAATTAAATACTAGCAGTTTTGTATAAATCATGGTACTAATTCTATTTATTTAAATAACTTTAATTACTTATATTTTATTAATTAAAAAAAATATATGTGTAGGGGTTTTTTTTTTGCTGTTTGTTGGTTGTAAGATAGCAATAAATGTAATTTTTGTTTCTTTTGTTTTCTAGGTTCCGTATAAATACACGCCATTTCAATAAATTTAAACTATTGAACACTGCCACTAATATATCCTCTTACAAAGGCTGATATTATAAATATCTGACTGTTGATCTTAAATGGGTGGACTTATGAAAAATATCGATATTTATTAATAATTGTTATATATTCGTAGCCTTTCTACCTGTGTCCGAGGTAATGTTGTTTCCTCAAAATATCGATATTGTGACTAAAATATTTGTGGTATAATATTTCATATGTCAATATGAAAATTATCATTATCTCCTTTCTAACATATCAAAGACCAACGGTAACCCATTCATTATTTTCAATAACGTTAAATATCTTTTAATTTATGATTATTCTTTTTTATTACAAACTCTTTAAATACAAAATATTTTTCTATTCCTTCATTTTAAATTTGAGTAAAGTACTAACTACAAAGTATAGTCTGATGTTAAATAAATATTGCTTTCAAGGTTTCACGACAGTTATAATATTCGCGGTCTATTTTTTGCTGCATCTCTTCATTTAAAAATTCTTAAAGTTATTTTGTTAAAATGATAAAAAACCACATTTTTCTTTCCCGACCGCCTGAGTACAGCTTCAATTTTACATGAATAACTTTAGTCATTTTATTTCAGCACTACAATATTTTTATTGTTTAAATAATTTTCACTAACCTGTCTTTTGCATGTCACTAACTTGTCATTTTTATTTAAAAATTAAAACAATTTATTTCTTAATAGGTACTTGGCTAAACTATAAACCTAAAGTTATAATCAATTCATAAATTGTGAAGTATACACAACAACAGTTACAGCTGCAGCAAGCAGCTTAAAGATTATGTCGGCTGAACATTTTTTATACATCGTCGAATCAACAAAAAAAAAAAAAGAGAAAGATAACCAAGAAACCTCATGGTTACTGTCACAGCAATTTTTTTTCCACGTGCACCGTGACGTTTTATTATTTTAAAGCCAGAATAGCCTACTTAGTAGGAGTTATGCAAAAAATTGTGAAAAAATTCGCAAGTTTCAAATTCGCATTTAATCGACTACTGATTCTTTTGAATTTTTTGTTCAATCATTTCTGTGCCGCGTCCCCATGCAAAACCTAGACATTAGACGAGTGTTATATTTTATTTTTGCAACATTTTTTGTTTGGTCTGTTTCAAATATGTTTACACACCTTTCTCCACCGACTTTGTTATGCACGGCGTCGACGAATTGGCTGCCTTTTTTTTTCTCTTTCATAGTGTTATCACAATAATACTTCATTTTTTCGTTTCGAAACATCTAGAATCTTGTCTCGTTAGTGTGGAAACTGAGAGTTGCAATCTAAACATGCTGTGTAGACAATTTAGTTTTTCATTGTCGCCGCCATTTTCTTTTCTAATGTTTAATATTTATCGGTAAATCGATCGAAAATATTTTTTAAAATTTTTACTTATAACTGAGCTGAGTTTTTTTTTAAATGTACTTAACTATGCGACTTGTCGGGAAAGTTTGTTGCTTAATCATTTGTTTTTAGCCCATTGATTTACAAACAAAATATATATTTTTTTAAGATACCTTATCATTTTATTTATCTCATTCTAAAAGCACTATTTCCATCACTTTTTGTGTAGTAAATAAATAATATGTTAAATAATGTGTAATCCATTAATAATATAGATTTGTGGATACATACTTAAGTGTAACAGTGTGATAAATATGGAATAAAGGCACATAAATTATATACGAAAATAGTTACCTCGTTCCGAATAGGAATCAAATATATATATACAAATATTGTATATGTAGATAAGATTTTTGCCATAAGTATCGGATGGCGATTAAAAAGAGATTCGATGATCGAGTTGATGTTTTTTTTTTCGCAAAATCGATTTTATTACAAAAAAATGTTTCGTTTGAATTAAAATTGACTAGAACATCGAATTTCTCTGAACAGTTCAAACGAATTTGTAGTTAATATGTGTTTAATAATGTGGCAACACTTGCAATAACAGAGAGATGTATGATTAAAATAAAATAAAAATTAAAAAAATAATTTGAAAATAATAAAAGTTAATTTAGTTTATATGTTCCCATCACTACTCGAGATTAGAGAGGTGATTGCAATCTGCCGGTAGCCCAACGAACAATTCATGTCTTGTATACGTCGGGTAATGAACTTGCGGCCCTTGCGATTTAATTATGGCTTTCTCCACGTTCTGATAGATTATTAAGTTTTAATAACTTTTCTTTTGATTTTATAATGTTGTCTATATAAATAGTACTAGTTTGGTTCGATGTTATATATAAAATAATTAAGCTAGAGATGGATTTGGAGCGTTGTGTATTTATTAAATTATTCGATTAGAAATTAATTTTTCATTGTTGCTAAGATTTTTCTTTATTATTTAGTTTTAATCGATCTTAGCACAAGTGCAGTTGTTTGGTTACATAATTTATAATGTAAGTGAAAATCTACTAACAGTTAAACTTAATTAAACTATAAATTTTGGATTTTATTTTTTTAACCAATAAGCAGTCATACTTTGACGTAGCATCGAATTTCTAAATGTATAGATATAATAATAATAATAAAAAAAGGCAAAAATAGAAATATAATCGACAAATTGTTCACCCACAAAAAAGGAAATAAATTAAATTCAACAAATAACATAATGTGCATCGATTAAAAATAGTTAAATCGATTTTATTGTAAAATGTGAATAGACCATTGTCTGGTATTGCAAGTGTGTCAAGATGACCTAATTATAATGTATTTTGCTTGCATTTGCTCAATTTCGTGTTTGGAGATTGTAAGCATCCACCGTTTGCTAGTTTAATAAAATTTTGTATTTATAAAATCGTATTTAATTGAAAATAAAAGGGTATGCCTTCATGTGATAACGATGTTTTTGGTTTCATTTCAGTTTTGAACGCTTTTTTTTTCAATGATGAATTTGTAAAATTGATTTGTGGTTATCAAATTAGTATTAGAAACTTGGTTTGCCTTTTGGTGTAATAGAAATAGAAATCACAAAGAAATCAGTCGTGGTGCAGGGGTTCAAGCATGCGACTGTAAATGTGACAGGTTGTGGGTTCAATTCCTCTTCGAAGAAATGATATATTTAATATTTTCTGTTGCTCGCTCTAGTAAAGAGATAAAGCGCGGTGTTGAGATCCGCCACGCTAGGCCTCATAAAATCAGCGGAATGTGGGAAATGAAAATGTTTCTTAATGGGAATGGGATGACTCAACACTAGGTTCCCAGGTTCCCTCTGCCTACCTTCATATGTGCGTAAAACAAAAACAAATCGCAAAGTGTAAGCCAGAGCAGGACATGCTAATGTGGGGAAATAGTAATTATCCGTTTAGTCTATTTATAAAATTTTGTGTATGTATATTAAAAGCACATTATATGATTTATCAGTTATCTAATAATTATAATAATAATAATAGTAACTTTTGTTTTTTTTTCGAGGCCAGTCGTGGCGCAGAGGCACAAAGTGTGACTGTAATCGACTGGTTGTCGGTGCGATCCCCACTCGAGGAAATTAAATATTTATTTATTTTTATATTTTCATTTCTCCGCTCTGGAGTCGAGGTAAAGCGCGACGTTGAATTCTGCCACTCAACACGCAATGCCTCCAGAATTCAGCAGAAAGTGGGGAACGGTGTCTTAACACTAGGTTCCCTATGACTACCCTGTTGTGTGCGGATACAGTGTGAAGCTGATTGATTTGTTTATATCTTTATCAAGCTTATTTTAATGAGGTCGTCGTGGCACAGGGGCACAAGTGTGACTGTAACGCGACGGTTGTGGGTTCTATGCCCACTCGGGGGAATGAATTATAATTTATAAATATTTTCATTTCATCACTTTGGCACCAAGGCTATAATAAATAAAAAAAATAGTAGATATAAACAGTTTATTCTTCTTTTAGCTGGTATTAATCCTGGCTATTGCTAGGGTCGAACTCGACTCAACATACTCTATTTTGTACGATCTTCAATATCCAAGCGAGGCTTCCTACGACGTCAGTTGGTTCAAAGTATTTTTTTCCCTAGGCTAGCACACCGCTCTTGGAGGCTTGGTGGCTCTCCGCATTACCCCATGACTAAGTACTTAGAGTGTGTCACGTATGTGGTTAGCCCATTAAAAAAAATAAAACAGAATCAACGATTTTGAATCATAAATTTGCTTATTTTATTAATAGATACTTATTAGAAATATGAATTGAAGTATTTTTTACATAAATAGCAAAATACTGACGCTCAATATTGATTGAAATTTAACTAAATTTAAAGGTCGGTGTGGCGCAGCGCGACAGCTAGCAACAAACGCAGCGGTTGTAAGTTCGATTCCCACATAGGGCAATGATCTATTTCGATTTACTTGTTTTGTGTCTTAAGTGTACTGAGCGTGAACCTAAAAAAAACTACATTTATCGTTTTTGTATCTTTTGAACTGTGGTGACTAATTATTTATCGTCATTCGATCGCTCTTATTATAATGAATGTATAAAGTGTAATAATCTTGTAACAAGTATATCTAACATCAGACTCGAGTCGTGACTCGTGACGAAGTAACCCTGTAATTGACATACGACATTCTATATTAAGCTTTTTATTAAAACCGATAACTTCAATATTTTCAAAACCGAATATTAAGTTGTCCAAAGCTCTTTATAAGTGTTATAAGTGTAGCTTACGCTTCTAAAATCTAACTATAAAAATAAAAAAAAAACAGTTTCACGCTGTATCCCGCACACAGCAGGATAGGCAGTCGAACCTATTGTTAAGACACTCCGTTCCCCACTTTCCGCCGAATTCTGGAGGCAATGCGTGTTGAGTGACAGAGCTCAACGCCGCGCTTTTCCTATGTTACTTAGGCAAAATCTAACTTTATAACTTATATATTTAATAATAATCTACTTTGGAGACAATTTAAATTTAGTCCTGGATGCTGTAGTGGTACACGTGATCAGCAGACGACGACCTAAAGGCGAAAGGCATCAGCAATAAAACATCATAGCGGTATTTGATATTTTTATTTTTACACTTTACGTCGGTGACCGTAAACGAATTTTACTACAACGCTCCATCATTTCAATTTCAATTACACAATAGAATGGTACTAGAACGTAAATTTTAAATATTTTTTTCGTATTTATTTATTTATTAAGATCAAATAGATAATCTTTTTTACATCCTAATGTAACGATATCATTTAATTTAATTTGTAATTAATTATATTCGACAAATACAACAAATCAAAAAATATGGAACTTATCATAATAAGAATAATAATATTATTATTTACGGTAGAACAATACCTATTAGCTAAAATCATTTTTCAATTACAATTTATAAATACACGTAACAGAAGAACTAAAAGGAACTAAATATTTCGTTTTCTACTAAATTAATACAATCACATATACTTGTTTTATATAAACTAAAAAATACATAATTTCTTAAATTTATGTATTTATTTAATTACGTCCTTACATTTGGCTCCTGAAAATCGTCTGTTGCACAATATAATAGGGGCGGGCTGGAAAAAACATAAAAATCGAAACCTCCATATATTTTCATATAGATATGTATGTGGTACAGAGAGAACTAAAAAACAGTATTACTAAGTGCGTGATAAATCATCAAGAAAATGAGATTATTATTGTTTAGATATGGAAATATAATATAAAATAAAAAAAAATTATTCTCATATAAATCCTATCCCTCGCGCGTTAACAAATAACAAACTTAATTAAAACGTCTCAATGATAACTTTAACAAAATCACTCTAATACTGCTGAATTTGTACGAATTAGGTAAACTCTAGAAACCGACGACACATCCGACGCGGGAGTCACTCGAGAAGGAGAAGAGAGACAGAGAGTACGTACATAGAATTGAGATAAGGATGCTAGAAGCGCTGGCCGATATAGAAGGTCTTACACATTTTTGGCACATTTATTGTATTATTCAATTTAATTGAAACGATATACTGAAACAATCGTTCGTATTATATTTATGTTCAGCGGAAGCTTACTTTAGTTATTTTACAAGAAAACGCTAGTAACGAAAGTGCTGAGTTTCATATTAAAAAATCTCGTCGATTTTAATAAGAAAAGCGAAGGAAGTGTAGAAAAAGCAATAATTATATAATCTGTAATGTTAAACTATAGGTACGTATTCAATTATATATCTCGTTAATATATAAAATCCCTGTAATGATATATTGTAAGTGACGTGACACTACTGTGTGACTGCGGCGCGGGCGGCGCGGGGGCCCGGGGGCGCGAGGGCCCGAGGGGCGCTGGGGCCCGGGGCCCGGGGGGCGCGGCTACGGAGTGATCCAATGTAATATACAAAATAGAGTCGAAAATAGTTTCAGTCTTCTGTTAGAGAGTTATGCGGATTTGTGACGTGTAGTGACGTGAGGGCCTCGCGGACCGCCTCGGTGAGTGCTCTGAGGGAGGTCCCTACAAAACAAGTAACTACAAATACTATTAAACGTATTTGGGAATGTCTCTAGACGGTTGAACGAATGATATTCAACACTTCTATACTAGACCGTAACAGGACGCTGCGTTCACGACCTGCGGCTCTAATTTAGTACGACATAATTGTATACGGTATCTAAAGCCAGGTGGTGTTGAACCCCGAATTATACTAACTTTCATTATTCACTAAAATCTTGAAAGCTCCTTTTCATTTGAACATTGAGTGCAGATACATTATTTCCTAAACCTGGCGCGCACTGTCTTCGGTATTACGTCGTTATCGATAATGAACTCTTTGTTTTTTTTAATCAGCAATCACAAAGTTGCCTACGTCACGACGCGCGCGGACCACCCGGCGCTGGGCGCCGCGCGCTCACGACCTCGAGCCGGCCGGGACCCTCGGGGAAGTAGTGGGGGTGCTCGAGGGGGTGACGAGTGCGTCGCGGACCTTCTAAAGACGGCGTCTGTCGACACGTCGACAGTTCACTGTATTCACTTCACTAATTCTACAACAATTACAAATACGCTACTATTTACCATTTTAGACACTTAATGTCACCTTAATTAATGGTTAATTCAAATTTATATTCCATTAATTTATAATAACTATTTACATTTAAAATAGTTTATCTTCGAATAAAACTATTATTACGAAATATTTTACAAACTTTGGTGAAAATGCAGAAGTCAACTCGCACGTGTAACGTGACACCAGGATAACAGATATAGGCGAGAGTTGATCCGGGATGCACTTTAGTGAACTACAGTCGCAGCCCCGAGTGATATGAAATATTACAAAAAATATATCAATTAATGAGAATGTCGGAATGGAATGTCAACAACAAAGACGATAACAATCACAACACCTTACATACTTATTGCACTCCTTCGGAATAATAAATTATCGCCTATCACTTGCGCGCGATTTAAATATACATTTACAATATTAACACATCTTTTAAATATAAATTTAACTAATTTGAATGCGGACGTCGCTCGCTAGAGAGTGGGAGCGGAGAAGAGCGGCGGGTCGGTCTCCTCCCGCCTCGGGCCTGATCTGGTGAAACTGAATTTTTTTCAGCATACACCGTTATGTTAAACATTAATAAAAATTTATCTTCGATAAGATATTGCACGAGATAAGATCCAAGTAAATACACAATAAGTATAAATCACAATAAAAACCGAGTACAGGATACACTAACAAAACTCCAGTTTCACCGTCGCTTCATGACTCACAGCGTCCCAGCTAGCGATCCAACGTCCGTAAATGATAAAGATCTCGATCCGAGTCCCTCTCGGGGGCGGGAAGGTTCGGGTGCGATGTTTCAACGTTCAATTAATTTAAAGTGCAAGTGCGCGCCTAGTCCTGCCCGTTGTGGTGCAGCAGCGCGCGCGCGTCGGGCCCGTGCGGCGCGTGCGGCGCGTGCGCGGGCGCGCGGTACGCGTCACCCTCCTCGTCGGCGGAGTTCTCCTTCGACCGGTCGCTCTTGCAGTCCTCCTCCTTGGGGACGCCCGCCAACGAGTCGAGCGCCATCGGCATCGACTGGTACAGCTCCCGCGCCTTCTCGCTCGGCGGCAGCAGGTGCAGCATGTTGAGCGGCATGGGGAACCCGGGCGGGAACTCCGGGTAGAAGCCTTGCTGGAACGGGTTGAACATCGGGTTGGAGGAGATGTCCGGCTCTGAGCTCGCCGGTCGCTGGCTCGCGTTCTGGTGCTGGTCGTCCTTGTCGTGGTGCTTGCTCGGCGGGTGGTTGTTGTTGTTGTTGCCTGAATTTAAATTTAACACCTCCAACGGACCGCCGATACAATCTTTTCGGAGTTGTTCCAGTTTTAAGCTCTTGCCGTATTTACCCCGCACATACATAAGAAGTGAGTTGTACGGGATTCCGAATATTCTTGATGCTTGGCTTGTTGTCATTTTTTTGTTCCAGACGTGTTGTAGTGCTTCCGTGAGTTCTGCGTTGGTCCAGGAGCGGGGCGGGCCACCGCGCGGTGCGCTGTGCTGCCCCTTCGGCCGCCCTGTCGAACAACAACCATAAATTAGACTTTACGTTCAGTTTTGGAATACTTAATTCGCTAATTACATTACGGAAGTCGTATTCAATGATTTATGAGTGAGCAAAATGCAATGGTGGTGCAGGGTGTGGGAACCGGGGAGGGGGGAGAGGGGGAGGTCTAGGGGGAAGCGCACGACATGTGCCGTGCACCACCCGCCGCCGCCGCGGGTTTACCAAATGCACAACTATCTAATGACAGTGCTCTGGCGCTGCAGCGCGCCGACAGCGGTGACGAGCGGGTAGCGGCGAGCTGTCGCTAATTCGGCGCGAGCACGCGACTATTAGGGCGGGTCTGTCAAAAAGAAAGCGCACGTGCACGCCGCACCACCGCGCACCACCGCGCACCACCGCCGGCGACGTCGCCACATGTAACTTTATAGTTCTATAATTCCGACGGATCACGTTAACTCGATTCCGATCAGATAATTCGAGGAACGTTTCGGATTGCTGCCGGAATCATATTTTATTATGGAAATTAGTTTTCTTTTAATAGTCGTCGCGGGTCACGCGAGCGCGGCCCGCTCGGAAATTAAAGACGGCTCCCGTTAAATGCTCAACCTCGTTAGCATTTCATAGGGAGCATCGCCATGCGTGTGACGTCGACGGCGCTAATCGATCGCGACTATTGTGTTCAGCAAGACGTGCCAGTAGCACGCTGCCAGCGCCGTGACGTGCCAGTGGCGCGCCGTGACGTGCCAGCGGCTCGCCGTGACGTGCCGAGACACGTCGCACGTTAGTCCCGCCGTCTGTTCCCCTATGACTACGAGATAACGCTATCAGATCGTCTTAATAAACATTCGCTTGGAAACAATGGCCGTTTAACATTTTGCTTTTGCGATCGCAGCTCCGAGCGGGAGATGGGTGATGGCGCGCTAGCTAATATTGAGTCGAGCTATTGTTGCGGCCTTTATCTCTCTTATAAAATGTATTTAGTATTTAGTTTGTATGTAACGCAAATCGTGCTCGATTTTATGTTTGAATGAAGATAAATATTTTTACTGGTGATTGTGCTGACTTCAATATTTTATTATTGTTATAATAGACTCTGGGGTACTCAGAGATAGTAATTAACTAGATTAGTTTTATTGTTGACGATTAACGTTGCCAAAAACAGTGGCGTACCTACCTACCCAGGGTACTCTATAAATAAAATTAATAAAAAAATATGAATTAAAAATATATATTTTCGACTTAAATTGTGAACGTGCTAAGCGCATTTTTTGTCGTTTCTCATAGAAATTAAAATTCTAAAAATCTTTTGATAATACATATGTACAAAGGTACTTGTAGTTTTTTAAAAACGGGTTTGGTCTCTCCTGAGAATTTACTTCATAGGCTATTAGCAGATTTACACACTAAAACCATATTATATTTATATATTAATATATATAGTAGTTTGAGGCCAGTCGTGGCGCAGTGGCACAAAGTGTGACTGTAAAATCGAGTTTTTGTCGGTTCGATCCCCACTAGAGGAGATAAACTCTCGGCGGCCTACCGGGCTGTGTGCGGGATACAGCGTGAAGCTGATTTCGATTTAATATATATACAATATAACGTACATTTCTTTTTGACGTTGGTGAAGAGTTGCGCGTCGAGCGGCGCGCGGTGGTCGACGTCCATCAACGGGTACATCTTGTGCTCCATGCCGGGCGGGAACAGCGCCAGTGGGGACTCCATTCCGAACACTGTAACAAAATATTTATTTGTTAATAAATTATTTTTTTTATCTATGAATTACTAATATTAGTTACAATATGTAGTATCTGCTGTATCCTGCACACAGCAGGGTAGGTAGAGGGAACCTAGTGTTATGACACTCCGTT
>DWAP01000202.1:0-25647 GCA_018230625.1 Heliconius eleuchia | reverse complement strand
AAAATTCGGCAGAAAGTGGGGAACGGAGTGTCTTAACACTAGGTTCTCTCTGCCTGCCCTGCTCTGTGCGGGATACAGCGTGAAGCTAATTTAATTTATTATCTTACTCGAATTAATGAAAAATTATATATTTTCCTCGATTCGGTAACGAAGCGCGACGTTGAGTTCCGACCTCAAAATTTCGCGGAAACGGGGAAACTAGTGCCTTAAACGGAGTGTCTTAACACTAGGAAGATAAATAGGCTCTCTCTGGATATCCTACTAAGTGCGGGATACCGCATGAATATAAAAAAATATCAGTTTCCCGAGTGAGGCTCGAATCCACAATCGTCGCGTTTACACTCAGACACTACAACACGATGGCAATTTACATGTATTATTTCTGACATATATATTTAAAAATTCAAAAGACAAAGTGGAAAAGAAAACAAAAACATTTTTGTTATAATAAATTGAATATTACTTTATTATTTATTATGTAAATACAAAACTTCCATTTCCATATCTAATATTCTTCCCTAAAACCAATTTGTTTAGTTTTAAAAAGCGTATTTTTGTCTGTTGGTAGGTTATGTTACAGGCAACATAATAAACCTAGACATTATAAGTACTATATGTAACTATATATATAGTTATTATAAATATATTTTTATTTAATTTTTTATAGAAAAAAAACAAGGCAAACAAGCGTGCGGGTCACCTGATGGTAAGTGATCATCGCCGCCCACGACCCCGTTTAATACCAGAAGAAGAAGAGAAGTGAGAAAGGTCACCAACGCTCCTTTAGCTCCTACAGGTGCGTTGGTGAGCTTTCTCGCTTTAGAAAAAGTCCTAAACGAAAATATTATAATACCTTTATTATATAGGTATATGTAATATTTAAATTTCTCACTTTATCTATAACATTGACTTTGAACTTGAAATAATTTTTTAATGCATCAAATTCACATTTTAAGAATTAACATTTTCAATCAATTTCACTTTTACAAATGGACATTTAATTGAAATTTGAATAATGTATTCGAAGTTAAAGCAACATATAATATAAAACAATGAATGTGGAGTACAGAGTCAACATACATTTCTAAATATGTAAATATTTTTTAATTAAGATATTTCCGTGACTATCGCCCACAACCCCCGCGCGAACATGCTGAACGTTTCGGCGGTTTGTATGAAGAAGTAGACGCGCCGCCGCTCAGAGGCAGATAATCTGCGAATAAAAATTAAAAAATCAAATCAGCCGCACACAGAGGGAACCTAAAGTTAATACACTCCGTGCATATATGTATGTATGCAATGTTTTTATTTAATGACTTGATCTGTTTTTACAGTACGGTCGACGAGTAGTGGCCGCACTGTAGTTAGCTGTAGCCTGCAGACGGTTGCACAGATTTAATTTTAGGATATCTCTTATTTTTGAATATGTTCTTCTGGAGTGGACAATGCGCAAAATCTAACTTAAGATCGGCCACAACTCATCGACCATATTAATTATACTATTTATGTGTATTTTTTATTTTAAAAAATATTCAATACAAATGTCAATAAAAATCAAAGCAAGTTACCGACCTTCATCAGACCCCAATTTCTGTCCACAGGCTTTTCCATACTTTTCCAGCCTTTCTAAATTTTCTTGACGTTTCTTTTCTTCGCGCTAAAATAAAAATAAAGATAAACATTTATTAATTAGTATGTAATATTACGCATTCTAGTAATAATATTAGCATATGCTTGACGACTGGCCAGTCGTGGCGCAGGGATAGAAGTGTGGCTGTAAAAGCGACAGATTGTAGGTTCGATGATTTCCCCCCTAGAAAAAAAATCTATTTGCTCTGGTAACGAGGCTATGCGCAGCGTTGAGTTCCGCCGCTCAATACACAATGTTTCCAGAATTCGGAGGAAAGTGGGCAACACAAGAAACAGAACTTAATAAGAGTACAGAGTATCTTAACACAAGATTCCAAGATACTTTCTGCCTAATATATAAGTGCTATTATTATAATTTTATCTTTAAATTGAGTGGAAATTATATTAATAAGTTAATTATTTTCGTTTCACCGGTATCATAGGCAAAGTCAACCTGTCCCGATATAACCTAAAAATAATATAATATGTTTAATACCTCTTTCTGTTGTTCTAAAGCTCTTTGTGAGGCTGCCTCTAGGAGGGCTTGCTGTTGTTTCCTTGCGCGTTGTATTGCTTCCATGCGGGACAATGACTTATCAGGATCTGAAATTAATGAACAAATACTTAAGAAAATAAAGAAAAAAGTTATTTAAAGTATATTAAATTTACTCATTGTTCTTTTAAAACTGGACTGTGGACTGGGGCTTCGCCCCCATAGTTAATTGAAAATGAGTTATAATTGTGTATGAAAATACTTTTCATGTATGTATGAAAAAAAGTTTATTTGAAGTTTTAAATCTACATACCTTTATGATACTCAGCATCCTCTTTCGCTTGTTTCCAACTTTCTATCTTCGGTCTTAGTTTCTGTAGTAAATAAAAAGAAGCTATTGCTGCTCCTACTAAATACCAGCCATAGTTAGCTAAAAACTGTAGAACTGAAAAAAATACAACAAAAGAGTAAATAACACACATGTATATGAAAATATTTAATTAAACATTACACAAAATATTGTTGACATACAAATAAATGCTTGACATTTAACTAATAACAACTTTTTAAAATATATATTTTGGTACTTAAGGTATTTAAGTCTAAATATAGGACTAAGTATGCCATTGTGAGTGGAATACATAGCTACTAATATGATTCCCAGAAAAATATTAAAAAATATACATACTATAAGCTACCTTGAAATTCTTATACATCACTGACTTCAAGAGTGTAAACCATTATTTTGTGTTTTTGTTATGAAAAAAGAAAAAGAAACTTAAATAAAATTGACCTTTATTTTAAATGGCATATAGTAGAGAATACAAATAAATGTTTGAAAAGCGATCTAATAATACATATTATATACTCATAGTTTTTTAAATACGTTTTGTCTCTCCTGACAATTTGGCAGGCTGTTAGCAGGTTTACACTTAAATTTAACATTTGAGGCGCGAGGAGACAAACTTGTCCCATTCTACATATTATAATAATTACTCGAATAAAGCATTAAAGTTATTATTAAAATAATTCCTATAATATATAAAACAAATTCTTATTCTTTAACAAACATAAAAGTAATAAAAAGTCTTCAGTTGACTTTTTTACAGTTCTTATTAAATTAATTTATTATATAAAATAAATCAAATAAATCAGCTTCACGTTGTATCCAGTTGTATACATCAGGGACGGCAGAGGGAACCTAGTGTTAAGAATTTTTGTCGAATTCTGGAGGCATTGCATGTTAAGTCGCTGAACTCAACGCCGCGCTTTATAAGTTTAAATAAATATTTCATCTCCTCGAGTGGGGATCAAACCCACAACTAGATGGTTTTACAGTTACACTTTGTACCTCTGCACCATGACTGGTCTTAATGTCTGATACTTCACAGATGATTTACACAGACAATTTCTCGAATGTAACAAACTAGGCTATTGACTGCTTAACCCAACCTTCTATTATTTTTGGGTCCCCAAGCGTCACCCCTTAACCTTCACATTGTCCCTAAGCAATGAGAATATATACAATTATACCTTCAAATAATCATATAATAAATGACAAAATAAAAATGACTCAGCAACAGTTTTAGGTAAAACTTTTTTTTTCCCAAAAGTATTAAATATATTTTTAATTAAATAAATGTTTAAAATTAGTTAAAAGCAAAAAAATCATCGACATAATTAACAAATAAAAAAGTTACATACAATGAAACTTGCCTATGGGGCAAAAATGGAACAGGAACCGAACTTTTAGCGTTAACTAACATTATAAAGAAAAAAAACTTTACTGGTTTGAAATATTTCCTACTTATGTATTATGTAGAGGCCCTCATACCACCAAGTGTGCAACTCAAAACGTTTCAATTGTGCTTTTGATGCCAACTTAGAGGGAATGAAATATTTAATAATTTCAATCACTGCTTTGACAACTTGGCATTGTGCAACTTGAGTTCCAGCACTCAAGATGCAATGTCTTTAGAATTCTGTGGAATGTGGGGAACAGAAGTATCTTAATGGGAAAGGAGTGTTTCATCAGTAGGTTCTAAGGTTCCCCATGCCTTGCTGTGTCAGATACAGTGTAAAGCTATAAAAAATTACAGTGATGAAATATTTTTACTTTTTTTGCATATTTGCTAAATTTGTATGTTATATTTATATTATTGTTTTACCCTGCATATAGTAGTGTAGGTAGAGGACCTAGTGTTGAGATAGACTATTCTCTTAGCATTGGCAAAACTAGATACTGCACATCGCCAAAGCAAAGGGAAATGTTAACTACAGTTAGAAATTTTTCCACAGTGGCATGATAGCTTCAGTAAAATATTAAATATTTGCATATATTTTAATATTAGAAAACGTTAATAATAAATATTTTTGTACTTATAAAAATGAAGATAGTTTATTTCCTAGTTTTAGTATAGCATCGCGGTGTTGAGGTATGCCATCCAACACCCAATACCTCGAAAATTAAGCGAGTGAACAGACAGCTTTATCTCTAGGTTTTCTCTGTCTACTGTGCTACTTGATTATAAAACAATATTTTTCATCACAGGACGCGATGTATTGCTTAATAATAACCTTGAAATATTAATTATATTAATACTCACCAAAAGTAATAGGATTAAACATGGTTGACGATTCGTTTTCTTCAACAATACGGTCCATTGTATGTAGTGTATATAAACGAAATATTCGCTACAAATCCCACGCAAACTTGATAACAATATCCGCTCTGAAATATTGCGAAATTGTTTTGATTAATTATCTTAATAAGATTATTAATAAAATAATTTGAAAGAAAATGTTTACATTTTTGTTTTAAATGCTTACCTTTCCAGAAACTGAAGAATAAATAATTTGTATTAAATTTAATTTAATTCAACTATGACGTGTTTTGTTTCAAAAGTTGACAGTCAACATTGATGTTTGACAATTGACACAAGCACAGAACACATATACCCAAAAGGACACAAGATACAAAATACAGATAATCAAATTAACTAAAGATAAAAAAACTGAGCTTAAAAGTAATCACGATTGTTATCATTCACAAGTATTGAGTTTATACTCCAAATTAATGTACTGGGTGCAACATTCTATTTCTATCTTAGTCCATGTGTACTTATTACAATTTACTTTCATTATTTTTCAATATAAATGTATTAAAATTCTAAATTAAAAATATTATCTAGATATATTGAGTAATAAATACTATGTAATTTTTATACATTTATTTAATTAATACGGCCTTTATTACAAAACTTTCTAGATTAATATTTACATAAATATTAAAAAGGATTAAGGAGGATTTTTATTCTTGGTATCTACTTTATACCAATACCAACTTTTTAGTAAATTCATATTTTTTTTACTTTATGTATATATGCGGGGAGCATATAACTGGGTACGCAAAGAAAATTTAAAGTTAAGACACTCCGTTCCCCACTTCGAAATCTTGAAGCATTGCGTGTTGATTGGCGGAACTCAACGTCACGCTTTGCCTCGTTACCAGAGTGAGGAAATGAAAATATTAAATATTCCATTTCCTCGAATGAAAATCGAATCAGTTACTTTTACAGTCGCACGCTTGTGCCCATGCGGCATGACTGGCATATTATTAATATTTAAAATAAATATATATATATAATTCATTAAGACTCAAGCATAGGAAAAAAGAAAGACGAAAAATACATAAACTCGAAGTTTATTCAATACAAAACATTATAAAAATAATAAAAAACATGAAATATTTGGTTTTATTGTAACATATCACAATATATATATAGAATATCAACTGGACATATCATCATTATCATCATGATGGCTATCTTCAATGACACTATCATTATAAGAAAGCAAAGGTCTTGTTATCTGTAGTGCCTTGACCATATCCTAAAATATGAAAAAAATATATATACAAATTCAAAAAAAACTACGGGATAGCCTTTTTTGTTTTAACATTTGTCTATTTAAAATAGATTTTTGTTTAGTATTAATTTGTCAATAAAAATATTTTCGTTGGATTGCCGGAAATCTATTAACAAGTGAAATAAATAATTTACTTAATCTTGTTCTGTTATTTAGATATAATAAAAATACATTTAATATATATTTTTAATAGACATGTAATAAAACTGGTAAATAAGTTTTATTAGAAAACATTTTTTGACTATTTCCAAATCAGCTTCACGCTGTATCCCGCATACAGCACTATAAAACAACAATACTAAACAATAAAACTCACTCTCCACCGTTGCATATCAATTGACTCTATGAAGTGTTTCCTATTTGTATTTACTAAATTCCCCTTTTGGACAGGCAAATATTTTACATGTGGCAACCCTGATTCTCTATCTGTAATAATTAAAATAGAATAAAATACTAAAAAGTTTATCATAGTATAATTAGTATTCATTGTTTTTTTAGCTTTTTACACTGTACCAAGCACATAGTAGGGTAGACATAGCAATCCTGGGAACCTAGAGCTAAGACACTCTTTTCTACACTTCCCGCCGAATTGAGTGGGGATCGAGCCCACAACCAGTCGGTTTTACAGTCACACTTTGTGCCCCTGCGCCACGACTGGCCTCAAAGTTAAAAACTAGTAAATAAATACTCACGTATATACATGGCAACCAGATTATCTCTAACCAAACACGCCACATTGTATATGTTCTCCACGGTTTTGGAAAAACTCATAGGGTTCAATACTAAGTGGAAATAACTACAGGAGCCATCCTTAGTCTGTTCTTGCAAAAATTTGTACATTTTAGAGGCCGCTTCAGGATTTTCCTTTGTATCGTTTTGTATACTGAAATAAAATAGAATACTGTCTTTGTAGTTTCTAAGTACTACATTTTTTTAGGGGACCCCCATATAGCTGAGTAGGCAGAGGTAACCTAATTAAGATATTCCGTTCCGAACTTTCTGTCCAATTTTCAAAACATTGCATGTTGAGTGGTTGAATTCAACGCCTCGATTTGTCGTGGTTCATGCCATAGCAAAGAAATGAAAATAATATAATGGAAAGTAACCCACAACAGTTGCATTTAAATTCAGTTTCCTCTGCCGCTGCACCACGACGGCCTTGATTTATTTTATAATTTACAAGGACAACAAAATCCAGTTTCAAACATTTTTTTAAAAATCGTCGGATTTTTAACTATCTAACCATTGTCGTATAAAAAGAGTAATAATTAACGCAGTAAAGCTGTTTTGAGTGTTAAAACATTCCGTTCCCCATTTTCCGTATAATTTTGGACACAAAGAGTCAAGCTTATAAGCAAAATGGTTGTGAGTTTGATACCAACTCTGAGGAATGATAACATTAAATTATTTTCTTTTACCGCTCCGGAAGAATAAGCGCGGCGTAGAGTTCCGCCATGCAAAACTACGAAAACGGAGTGTGCCACCATTATATTCCATGTACCCACTATACGTGGGATACAGTGTAAAACTAAATTAATTTCCTCAATGTTATTAGCAAAACGCGGCGCCTAGTTCCATGTCGAAAATAAGTCGAAAAATTGTGACCGCATTGTCTTACACTAGGTTCCGTATGCCCATCCCGCTACATGTGGGATACTGTGAAAGGGCAAAAAAGCTAAAAAAAATTAAAGAATAATAAAAAATACTTTGCTAATTTAGCGAGGCCACGAGCTGAACCCGCTACTTGCTTGTTAACCACTTTCCTTGGCGCCCTCTTCTTTGGTTCCGGCAAAGTTGGTTCAAATGTGCCATACAAATAAGATATCACCGGCACTTCTTTTGGAAACGGGAAATGCCAAAATATTGGATTAGACGCCTGTCATTTGAAAAAAGAAATATCGAAATGACAATAGAAAATAATAAATAATTTATTGGCACTGTAAGTTGTTGTGTGTTTAATTATCACTCGGCGGAATGAAATATTTAATATTTTAATTTTATCGCACTTGTAACAAAGGTAACCGCGGTGTTGAGTTGCGCCACTCAACACACGACACCTCGAAAATTTGGTGGAAAGTGAACAAGCAGCGTCTTAACTTTATGTTCTCTCTGCCTACCCTGTTATATGTGAGATACAGCGTGAATATATCATATACTTATGTATATATTATTATTAAGCTTTACATTTTCATCGAAACACGTCGCAATGATCCTGTATTACCTGACCAGGTCAATTGGGATATCTACATCATTTATCTCTATATATCATTTACTGAGGCTGCTTAACCTATCCCAGCATGATAAAATCATAGGTGTATCATAGATGTGTAGATCTATAGATGTTTTCCAGAGAGGCCCTGACATCAGGCCATATCGGCCTGAGAATACTAGATACCACTTAATCAGGTATAACTTTAATTTAAAAAAAATAGAATACTGTAAACTAGAAAAGAATATTATTTTTTATTGTCATTTCAAATTATATTTAAATGATTTTAAATTCAAATTTTATTTAGTAATATATACTCGCCACATGTCTTGCATAAGCATCTCTATCATATGTGTTGATTTCGTTTGAAGCGTTCGATGTTAATGTGACAACAGCTTTAGTGGTACAGCTTGAAAGTCTTGAGTCTAATACACTATTATCTGTAAAATATATAAGAAATAATTGATGAATGAATGATGATGATGAATGATGAATAACACTCGATAGTACTCTCTAGTATCCATGTTTGGGTATCAATTTTGGGAATATTTTTTATATATAATTCTTCTATATTATATCTTTGTCACATTACTTTTCCTAAGCAACTATGAACCAATTGCTGGATAATTTAAAAATTTGATTGGAAATATCCACGTTCCAATTAAAATATAAACCATAATAAATGGCTAATTGATAAAGAGATGAGGCAAAAATGGCATTACAATTTACAAAATTCTAACTGCACCGCAATCAACATGGCCGACTACCACCAACGACCAACCCAAACATTAGCACAGAGAACAGCAATAACATTAAAATGGCCTTTGTCCATCCAAAATTCCTGCTCTTCTAGGCCCCAAAACATCGTAAGATCTAATTAACAATTTTATTAAGAGACTGATTAATATTCATTTTTCAAAAACTATAACAGAATTTTAAAAAACACAGGAACAAAAAAAGTACAAAAATAAGATCAACTGGATTTATTATTAGCATGTTAGGATGTTCTATGAAACGAGAGTATGATTGTAGTCTGTTGATAATTTCCAGTTACACTGTGTCTGTATCCTTTCCAGCTGAAAATCTGGGACAAACCCAGGGGTATTAGTTATTAAACAGAGTTTTGAGTGAGACATTGCCAGAATTCAGCAGAAACTGGGGAACTAAGTGTCTTAATACTAGGTTCCCTCTTCGCTTCGTTCCCTACAGCGTGAAGCTGACTTATGTTTTTGAATGAAACAGCTGCATTTTAAGCAAATTTAACTGCAGTTTGTCAAACTTACGTTCCATAAGACCAAATAGTTTTAAAGAATTACTATGGAGGAATTTGTTATAAAATATATATTTTAGATTTCCTTGACAAGAATCAATAATGGCTCTAGTCAACCATATATATTTTATAAAATTTTATATTTATTTTAAAAAAAGAAGAGACCTTCTAGTGCTAATGTCCTCCATTGACATACTGGGCCAACACAAAGTCATGTGTTTACGAGATGAGAAAATGGTTAAAGAACAAGTAGAATATAACAATAGGCAGTTGCACACACCTTTTATTAAATAGATTAACCTTTATAAAATCTAACATGCAGTCCAGACACAATTCTCCATATGTCATAATATAAAAACCAAACACCTCAAAAACACTTACATACAGCTTCACACCGTGGAACCTACAGTAGGTTAGAAAGAGTTAAATAGAAAGTGTCTTAACAGTAACTGTTCCTGATCTAAATAATCTTACTTAAAATAAGAGATTAAAAATTTCTTGAATAATTATGAAAGTAAAAATAAGGCCTAGAATGAACTATATTAAAATAAAAATATCCCTGATAAAAAAAAATTAGCCTGTAATATCCGGAACAAATAACAAACACAAAGGAAAAAATGAAAACAGAACGATAATTTAGAGAGTTAACATTGTTGAAATTAAATAAGTGTTAGGAACGGAACAATTTACAACTGCTTCTAAGGGCCAGTTTCACCAATGGCTGATAAAGTGCTGGACATCCCTATCTGCCAGACAAACTATAATTTTTGGTTTCACAGGCCTCGAATGGCAATATCTAGTCGATATCCATTTGACACAAGCATTTAATTTTACAAATAAGTATAATTTATAAATGTAACAAATTATATGAATTGTTACCTTCTATTATTGACAGTTTGTGATGTTTGTTGTTGATATTTCTTCTAGTAACAAAATGTCTTATCACTACTTCGTATAAAGCACTAGTGTGTCATATCAGCCAGATAAAATCAAAAACTTGTAAGTAGTAAGACTCTGTCTTGCCATAACAGTATCTAAAACTTTTCTTAAGATTTGGTCATAGAGAGCTTCTTTGATTCGGATATTCAAAAGCCCTCTTCTGATATTTATGCAATTTTCTAAACAAATCCTTATATTTGCTTACACTTACCTCTCTTACCACTGTAATATTAATATTACAGTGGTAAGTGAGGAAGGACACCACAGTTGACATTTAAAAACAAAAAAGTAATATAAATAGCATGAGGAGGCCCTGGAAAGCATATATGAAGAGGCTAACCACAGTAGATGAGTCAAAAGAGGTCTGCGGAGAGAATAGCATTTGGCACTCCATCCTCTCTGGCTATTCTGTAGGAAATAGTGTGAAGCTAAAAAATATATAATGTTTTTTATACTTACACTGAGAATTATGTAAAGATATTTCTTGAGATATAATTTGTTGTGCCTGATTTATTCCCACTGCCAAATTTTCTGCCGCTGTAAAAGAATAAAAACGTAAGACTTATTAAAACAGAAGTTAAAAAATATATTAGTAAAAGCATTTCTTTTTAAAGTTATGTTGATTCCCTAAACAACAATTATGTAATTTAGCAATAAGTAAGCAAAAAGGATTAGTTAAGGAAATTTTAAGATTAATTCATTACACTAGCATGGAAAAAGTAAGAAAGTAAGTTGCAACTACAAAGATATAACATATACCAGGTGGTTATAACATATGTATAGTAAAATGTTTTAAACTTCTACCTAAAAAATATTATCAAGATTTTCATCAACAGTTTAGACATAGGATTATTATTTTAATTTCATAATTTTTGTCTAGTGTGTTTTTATAGACACTAATAACATAAACATTGATCTGCCATTTTTTATTCTCAAAAAACATACCAAAATGAGAAAGTGATATCTCTCATTCTATTTTACGTAATTACCTATTTACTATAATAATCCTACTGTTCTAATTCACTGCCATTACCTATGGCCTAATTTCATAAATGGGTGTGTGCAATGTTGCATATATATATATATATATATATATATATATATATATATATATATATATATATATGCAATACTCTGTATATAATTTGTATATTGAGGCAATACTGATGCAGCAGGGCTAACCCCACTAGAATAGAACTTATTCTATAAGCATGATGGCTTTGGGTTCAATCCCCTGGCGCATCAATGTGGTTCCGTAAACATGGATGGCTTTGGGCTTAATCCCCGATCATTGTCTAGAAATGTACATGTCTTGGTTCCCTCTAACAACTTTGCTATGCGAGAAAATACATAAAGATAACAAAAAAGTTTAGATGTATATTCTTATATTCTACGATATTATATGATATGATAAAAACCACTTCAGTTTTTAACATGATAATAAATAATAGCGAAATATTACACTTACGAAGTACTTTTACAAGTTCCAATAGATTTATATAGTTCCTTTTGGCGTTTTCAGGATCATTAGACATTATGTCAACTTACACAACTCTACATGTATAAATTTGTTATTTATTTATTTTTAATAGCCTGAATTTGAGATAGCAGGAGCAAAATAATCTGATAACATATATAAACACTAGTATATTTCTTGAAAAATACGAATGAATGAACTCTGTGATGCTACCGTTGAGACAAATATCATTTTGACATTTCGGCAGTGCTGCCACCTTAACTTTATTCATTATTAGGTTTTACCAGCGGCTTCGCTTGCGAAAATATTATTTTCTCTTTCAATATGAATGAATTCAAGTGCCTTACACAGGTATAGTGTGTGGTGGTGTTATATTATTGAGCTAGCCTTTCGTAACATACGTTCGACCAAACAAATTGCTTACCTTTATAATATAAATAGATAAAATAAAATTTATTAAACTTTAACTATTTATAAATTTTGCTAGTTCTTAATAAAAAAAACTTGCTATAATAATATATTTACTGCCATTACATATTTTCAAACGTCGCTAAATGTACTAAATATTTCTAGGGGACATTTATAAATAATGTTGTATTCAATAATCTCATCTTCAATAATCGCTAAATCAGTCGACACAATACAAACTTAAAGAGGAGCACTACATTTCAGATATCGCATACTAGAAGTAAAGGTGACCTTAGAATTGATTTTTTAATGGTAATTTGTCACATACTTCGAATTCGTATTCGTTAAGTAGAAAGACTCCAATTTAAATAAAAATCTATTGCTCGCAGAGATAAAAGAACTGTACGGACAATTTATTTTTACGTTATGTATATTTGATTGAATTTGGCAAAATGTATAAAAAAAGATTAACAAATCTTTAAAGTTAGTTTCATAGAAGTAAACAATATTTTACCAAATTAAAGGATTTAATAATTTCAAAGTTAATCTACTTAAATTTAATCTATAAGGCAATTCAAACAAACTATGGAAAATATTTAAAAAATTAAGTGACCCATCAAAGGTTATTAAAGGTTAATAAGGTGCAGATATTTATTTTAGAAATTCAACGTCTACGTTTTGTATACATTAAATAAATATATTAAAAAATTCATATAGTATTGACTTGACAAAGAAATATTCGATTGATTCATCACGCGGAATAGTGTCAGAAATTCAGGATACAAGATAAAGGAATGGTATCTAAATAATGTACAAATCAAAACATACAAAATAATTGATTTATTTTGTTTCATCACGCAACATATGTTGCACATACATAATATATACAAACATTGAGTGCCCCATACATTAATGTCATAGAGTTTATTTCTAAATATATCCTTATATACTATGAAGGGTAGCAGTAAGTTTTTCGTTATTAATTATAAAAAAAATATAATAAATACTGTTTTAATTAAAAGTAAGCTAATTCAACACTGTTACACAGTATTGAATTCGCTTACTTAATTAAAACAAAACTAAAAATTAAATAAATAATATAGACGTTCAATTAAAAAAAAATCAAATGTCACTTTGACATTGGCTCCCGTATGAATAACGGCTAAAATACGCTTGTAATTTTTCTACTGCTACCCCCACATAACATTTAAACGCACAGATTATACAAAGATGTTGGAGAAGAAATAGATAGAAAAATGCTTTATTTTTTGTTTAAATTGTAACTATCCTCCCTTAAAACCTTACATTAGAGTGTTGTGCAAACATTTAATATACACGACTACATACTCGGTATATTATTATATATACCAATAGAATAATAAGGATTTTTTTTGTCTACTTGTAAAATTGGATCAGATTTTAACTTACCCATACCGAGAACAATATTTGATTTGTGATAAAAACAAAAGGATGTGACATAGAAAAAAACTAAATTGATTATTAACGTAGGCTAGATTTATATATTTTTGAATCCAATTTTTTATGTATGGACATGAACATGCAAAACAAACAATTTGTTATCTTATTATTATAGTAATAATATGTCAAAACTACAACCGATGTTGGCTTGAGCGATGGGCCAAGTTAAGCCCATATTGAAATCAATATTTACAACTATAAACAAATAAATGCGTCAAATATTAATTATATTCGAGCATTATTACTTATATAATTATGTACACTAAATCTTATGTTATACTAAATAAGGAGATCACATTCAATTTTGTAGTGACATTTTATGAAAAAATATATATATATTTAACTTTAAATTAAGAATTAATAAATAATTAAGAGCAATGTAGCAGATATGACGTACCACTCATTCGGAGCGACAATGCCTTAATTGCACTTTTTTTCAAAAACAAGATTAAATGTGTTAAAAAAGACTCTTAAATGTTTTGATTGGGTCTTTTGAAATATTTAAAAAACCACAAATACGTCATTGTTACACCGAATGAGCGAATTATGGCTTACTAAATATAATGGTCGTAGGTATACGTATTACTCAAATTAATGTTTCATATTTATTAAAAAAGATATATATCTAGTCGGTATAGAAGTCATTATATAGAGGAAACTCGATTACTCCTATAATATTGAATTATTTAGATGTTCGTAACAGTAGAACAGTTGTTTTTTAGAAGATCAGGCAAACAACAACATTTATAAAGAAAACCTTATAATTTGCTTCACGATAGTGATAATGGGAAATATTTTCTAAACACTTACAAGAGGTAGATCATTTAATGAATCTTTCTTTTTACCCCTTATATGTTTTTATCGTCCAGATTTTATTTTCAAAAATAACCAATAATCCTTAAAAAATCGATTTCATCGATATTAACCATTACCATATTTAATTTGAACAAACTAAATCAACTTATTAAACGCAGGTACTGCAGACGTCTAACTAAATAACTAACTAATTATAATAAAGATTATATAAATTACATTAAAAAAAATTACACAGGCAAACGTCGATGTCACCATTTAAAAAAAAAACATAAATTTCATTTAAATTAAATATAATAGCAAATTAAGTTATCTAAATTAAATAATATTAGGCCAAATGTCTAGATTTTCGTCAAACCTTACTACTAACCTATACAAAATATAATCTTATCAAATTAAAGTCTAGAAAATTCACCAAAAATAAAAAAATATTCACTAAACTGGCAGTTATAAAAAAAATAAAGCTAAGTTAATTAATCATAATGCTAAAGAGATCTTAGTGCCTATAATTGTAATAATAAAAATAAACACAAAAAATGGCTTAAGCCTATAGAAACACATATATACTGACATACATATAATGTGCGTAAGTACATATATTTACAATTCAAATATTAAATTAAGTATTAAATTACACCGAAACAATCGATTACACGGAATCCGAATCAGTACTACAACTTAATTGATATCGACAAGAACATATTAAATTATATTTTTTATGTTAATTACATAAAAAAGGGGTTTCTAAGGAAAATTATAATTTCAACAATCTATGTTAATATTTACGACGTCATAACTACACTATTTTTTTTAAATAATTCCAAAAATTACGTTAATGTTAAAAGAGTAGTTCACCATTTTCTTTTATTTTTAAATAACTTTTCAGCTTTACAGAGGAAACGTAGTGTAAAGACACTCCATTCCTCCTTTTTCGAGGCATTGCCTGTTGATTGGTGGAACAAAACGCCGGGCTTTTGCCTTGGTGTTTTATAAAGAAATGAAAATATGAATAAATAATATTACCCCAGTGGGGATCAAACCCACGTGCAACAGCCACACCCTGCCACGACGGCCTCATAACTAACAACTTTTTTTAATATCAAAAAGTATTATGTTCTCAACTACAACTACAACTCTGTGTTAAACTACAAATAATTCTACAGTACTTCGCAATAACAAACAAAAATTCCCAATAAGCATAAATTATACGACATTATGACTCCATATTGATTAAATAGAAGCAAGTACTTACATACATTTGTTAATATATGTATGTTTTAAATATGGCAGTGTATCCATTTTTAGGAGAATATGAGTATAAAAGTGATATTTTTTTAATTTATTTACAATTATTTTGAATATTATCCTTAATCCTTAATTTTATAATTACCATTCTGTATTTTTCCATTTAACCATTAGTATAGGACATCTAGTCAAGTAAGTAATAATATATAGTGCTGTCCTTTTCTTTTAGTAGTTAATAAAAATTGAAAATCTTATAAAATTCTTTCATTTACCTACAAAAATTAGAACTATTCAAAGAAAAAAATATTTTGAAATAATTAATAATATGAACCACTATAAATATAGTAGTATTATTTCATTAAGTATTATTGTTAATGCATTATTATTAAATCAATACAATTATTTGAAAAATCACTATATTTACATAAAATTCTTATAAAATCTACTACCAAATGTTGCCAGACAAAGGTATTTACAATACACAAAAAATAAATATTATTTTTGGTTAGCATATGACAAAAGAAAGCTCTCCATCACCTAATATTACTTAATTTTAAGTATTTGATGTTAAGTTAAATAATCCAATATAACCTGCCGTGACACACAGAGATGTCAATTAAGATTGATGAACATAAAAACTGGTACAACAAATGCAACGATTTGTATTGACGTAATGTAAATTTTAATATATTATATAAATATCACCTGTATTTCCCGTTATTCGTTAAACTTAAATCACTCTCATTTTTTTATTGTGTTCTGCATGTAAATGATTACATATCTTTTATTAAAAAAAATGCCTAATGCGCTTGTAGAAGTTTTCATTTTAAAAAAAATCGTTTTTATAAATATTACAAATGAAAAAAATATAAATTATAAAATAATTTTAATTAATTACACTGTACTAATTAATTTACAATGTACCAGGAGTACATAACGGTGAAAGATGTTAAATCAATATTTTATAAAACCATTATCTATCCAGCAATGGAAGAATATAATTATAAAATCAAAATAACTCGTCTTAAAGGTACTAGGACTTAATAATATTGTAGAATGTTAAACATCAAATCAAAGCCCCAATGCAAGGAGAAAAATAAAATGGCAAACATCACTCTCACATCATTTAAATATTAGTTCTTGAGTACCAGGATTTCATAATAGCGTAGAAGTTTAATCATCATAAGCTATGACGTCATAAAACAGTAAATTAATTTACATTTAATATCAGGGACGTAGCAGTCCTCGCGCTTTAGCTGTCAATTTGCGAACGCGACCTCTGGAGGAAATGGAGACTGGACCTGAACCACCGGATCCGGAGGACATGCCTGCTCCTAGGAATAATTACAGAATAGAAATTTATATATTATTAAATTAAATATATTTTTTTATTGTCCGCGTAAACAAAGCAGAGTAAGACAAAACAAAGGCAGAGAAAACACTGAAAACTTAAGTGTTAAGACACTTCATTATTTTCTTTCAGTTCAATTGGTAATGGGGAAGTGAGAATATCAATTCACCCTAGTGATAATCGAATCCACAATCGTCTTTATAGTGAGATGCTGCCACGTGGAGACGGCGCATTCAAATAGTGTAATGGAGATAATTTAAAATCAATAACGACAAAAATGTGCGAAATGCCGAATTATACATAAGACGAAGTGGCGCAGGGTCATTGCTTCTAACTACGAAGGTTGTGGGTTCGATTAACATTTGGCGATAATAATGATTTTATGTCTTCGCATTGGTAACAAAACGCGGCGTCGAGCTTGGCACTCCACACAAATGCACGCTGTATCCTCTATATAGCAGGGTAGGCAGAAGGAATATGGGAACTTATTATTAAGGCACTCCATTCCCATTAAGACACTTTTATACCATTACCATAGCGAGGAAATGAAAATGTTAAAAATTTCATTTTCTCGAGTAAGAATCGAATCCTCCATGCAACTGTAAACGTGTCGCGTTTACAGTTGCATGCTTGAGACCCTGCGCATCGACTGGCCTCAACCAAATGAAGCATGTATATTAAAAAAAATAGTAAGAATATTTACAGAATTGATTTCTACTTCCAAAATTAGTATGTAACACAATGTGAGCAGTAAATTGTGACTTTTAAATCACCTTAAAAACAGGAGAATAAAAACAGAGAATTGTGCCACTAACTTAATTAATATTACCATTATGCCTAGGCATATGTCCGTTGAAGTAGTTGTGGTCGTTGGTTGCGGCGTTCGCGGCGTTTGCAGCGTTTGATGATAGCACGCCTACGTTTGCCGAACCCTGGAATAAAGATATAAGTTAAAGATGAATAAAATATAATTTGATCTTTTTTGTACTATTTTTAATACGGCAGGAAGCAAATACGAGGCGATGTTGAGAAATTTTGAGGCATTGTTTGTTGAGTAACGAATCTCCACGCCACGCCATTCTTGTTGTTCTGTGCTACGACGGCAACAAATTTGGTTAATAATCGATTAATATTTATTATAGTGTGTTCCTATAGTAAAATATTGAGTTCCGCCACTCAACATGCAATATATGTGGAATTCTGTTGGAAGGCAGAGAAGTGTCTTAACACTCTATCTTTCTAAAATTGAATGTGGCAAAAACCGTGAAGGTCTATCCCTACCTGTGCATGATGCCGTCTCCTAGCCAGGGCCTGTTGCTGCTGCTGATGGTGGTGATGGTGGTGGGGCAGTCGTTTACTGATGGCCGCTACTGAATCCTCCTCGCTGTCTTCGTTGTAGCGACGTGGGCTGCCACGCCTCCTTAGCGATACGCCTGCACTCTGAAAAAAATATAGTAGGAGCATATATTATTTTGAATAGAAATAGAAATACACGTACAGTCATTCATTCATATAAAACAACAAGAAAGAACTTGGACGACGAATTATCAGAGAAACGTGGGCACTTGCGCAGAATACGTAGATACCTACACAGAATTACACTACCCACTATACTACGCCGCTACCCCGCAAACACTAAAATATAGTAGAGCTGGACGCTAAGTGTCATTTATTGCGTCAAACCTTATATATATGACACAAAGTGTCGCCGAACTCCGCATATCGAATATTATGCACACGACTGTACAAACTAGTTTCAGTCGTAAAGACAGCACAATCTCCACGTCACCTCACAGAGCCACCGAGAGCAGACGTATTGGTGGTCTGTCCGTTAAATGCGAGGTAGAGCCTTTCAAAAGCTTTTTTTTTAGTTTAAATCCGACAGAAAAGGAAAAATATGGTCTATTAGTACTAGAAACTCTCTGTCTATCCTGCTACGTACGGAATACAGTGTAAATCTGTTGACTTTTAAATATACTAACCCTATGAGAGCTGTGAGTACCTCGAGAGGGCCCCGCTTCGTCATCTTCCCCTTGCCTTTGTCTGTAATAAGAGAAACAAAAATATTTTAATAAGTTCTACAAAAAATTTACATGTTTCTATAGCATTTTTTTAAATGACTATTTATGTATGGCTGTGGATTTGTATATCACTTTGTTACAATGTTTCTAGACGCCGTCGTGAACACTAGGTTCCCATGTTTTTCTACGTACCTGCTATGCGGATAAAATATGCCTATGATATAGTTACGATACGATTTCAATAATCAGTTGGGAATAAGAAGCCCTACCTACCTATATGTCAACAGAGGAGCGTCCTCATCGCTAGAGTACGGTCGATAAGAACGGTCCGACTCGTAGCGGCGAGAGGCGTCGGCGGAGCCCCAGCCCGAGGGTGAGCCCGAGTTCGACGAGGACGACCAGCTGGCGTCCGTGAAACGTTCTCTAGTACTGAAATTGTCAAAAAATCTAATATTTATTGTTATAGCAGCAACATAAATACATCATCTGTGAAAATTTTAACTGCCTAACTCACGATTCATGAGACTATCTCATGAATGATGATAGACGGACATATAGACAGCGAAGTTTTATCAATAGTTACTTTTCACAAAAAAAATATATCGTACCGTTTATGTGGTTTTGAAGCGCCCGAACTAGCCGAACTGCGTAAACGCCGTCTCTTACGTTTACGATTACTACCAGGAGGTCGGGCTCCTCTCTAAAAAATAAATAATTATTATAAATTCCTAATCTACACCAATATTTCTTTTTCCTCTCCTGTATTGCTGCACAGTGGCGACACTTAACGCTGCTTTGTCGAACACACAACCATTATGTTTATAATCCTGATTTTTCATGAGCGACTCATAAATATTCATTTTTTTTGTTAACTTCAGGCTTTATACCATACATAACAAGGTAAAGGAAACCTGGGGACCTAGAGTTACCCTTCATTCTTTATTTCCTTTGCCTCATTACCAGACTGAGGTAATGAAAACATTTCATTATTCCTAGTGCGAATCAAACCCACAACCTGTCACAGTACATACAGTCGCACGGTCATAAATGAACGAATGACTGGATAAATAAATAAAACACACCTGTGGCCCATTCCTCGTTCGATGTCTTTGGGCGGAAGGTGATGGTTCATATTCTAATTCAACTTCGTCTTCTACTAATTCTTCTTCTACGACCTGTTAGAATAATCAATATTAGAATATCATTAATTAATAAAGATTTTACTATGCATACGAAACATACATAACACGCGTTGATGCAGATTCAATCTACAATAAGAGAAATTCTTAGCTTCACGCTGTATCGTAAAGTAAGTAGGAAACCTATCAGGTATTCAAACACATCGTTCCATTGTAAAGCTCAACATCCAGCTTTGCCTTGGTACTAGAACATAAAATAAATCATTCCTCCGAAGTAGAATCGAACCCGCAACCGTCGCGTTGATAGAAACGTTACGCTGCTGCGTCATGATGTTCTAATTTAATTTCATAAATTCATATAAATGTATATAAAAAATACCTCAATGCGCGAATAAGCGCTAGTATCGGAGCCGGATTCGTTGGGGGGCTGTCTGTGCGATTCCTCGTCAGAGTCTGATGGTACTCCATTACTTGTTAATGTGTAACTTTCTGTAATAAACAAGGTATATTTTATTATTATAACATATGAGAGTCAAAGCGATAGGAAAGTAAACAAGGGGCGCGGATTCAAATGTCCATTTCAATTTTTTTTTCTTATCTTATTATGTGAATAAGACTTAAAAATTGATAAATTGAAATATTATAAATTGTACCTGGTGCCGGCCGACTACTTGAAGATGCTGATGCTGCACTTTTGCTCTTCTTACCCACACCTTTACCTTCAATAAAAAACAAACAAATAGTTACAAGTTATAATGAGAAACATATTGAAAATTGATCATAGCGAGACTTGGAAACCATCCTATATGTGCAAGTACCTCTACCCTCCCTCTGCTTCTTCTCTCCTTTATGGTGAAAAGGGGGAAGGCGATGGAGGAGAGAATGGCCTCTGATACACACAACACACACACAAACACACACACACACACACACACACACACACATATCTAGTCTAACTCACCCTTTCTGTGTGACGTGAGGGGAACGTCGCTGTCCCACGAGTCATCCATCTCCCCTCTTCCACCTCTCTGCCTTGTTGGGGCAGTAGGGGGAGTTGGCGGGAGCGGGGGCGACGGGGAAGGCCGCATGGCGTGCACCCTCCTCGAGGTCTCAGCGAGGGGCTCGGATGAGGAGCATGAGGAGTCGCGTTGAGTACCAGATATGCTCGCTGTAGGCGCAGGCGTGGGACTCGCCACTGGACATGAAAGAAAATTCACATTCAAACTCTACTTTATGCAATATTTTTTGCAAGCACGTAATAAGCAACATATTTAAAACACATTTTTAAGTCTGGCATTATTGTTAGCAAAATTTAATTCAAATCCAACAAAACCAATAACATAATATTCTTTTAAATAAGAAAAGAAAAAATTACCAATAAGGCGGAGAGATAATTAAAATTTAAATCAATTAGCTACGGGGGAATCGAACCCAAAACCACCACGCTTACAATCAAGTTCTATCCTACTACATCACATGTTTTTAGATTATTCTTGCTGTATCCTGCACACAGCAGAGTAGACAGATGGAACCTGGGAACCTAATGTTAAAGCAATCCACTCTTACAAGCCATTTTCGTTAAGCACTTTTATCCGAATTCTGGAGGCATTCCGTTTTAGTGGCGGAACTCGCTGCGTTTTGCTTCGTCATCAGAATGAGAATATTAAAATATTAAATATTTCATTTCCTCGAGCGGGAATCGACTCTCAACCTGACGCGTGTACTCGTACTCGTACGCTTGTACCGCCGCGCCATGACTAGCCTACATTACTATAACGCCACTAAAACAAATAATAATACCAAAAACCAACCTCTAGGTTCTCTAGCGCGTCTATGAGGCCGGACGCGCCTAGCACGCGCTCTCACTCTATCCCTCTCTCTATCCCGTTCCCGCTCCCTTTCTCGTTCACGGATACGTTCACGTCGCGGGGCGCGCCGCGTGCTGGTGCGCGTGCTGCGCGCTTCGACCGGCATTCGTGCCCATAGTGCTTCGAAAAGGGAGGACAGACGGACCGTCATTGAGTAGATCTGGAATTTACCAAAGGTTTATACTTATTGCTGTAATGTTGACTGAAAGTTCGGTTTTACACCACCTTTGAACAGATTACAAAGGCAAGAAAACGAAAATAATTCATTTATTAATCCCTATATTTTTAGTTTTGAATATGAAATACAAACTCGTCATTTCACTTCGAACCAAGAAAAAAAAATTAACGAAGGATTGTTTTATGATCAAGTAATGATATTTTTTTAGACATAACATATGGTCAGTAAAGCTTTTTAAAAAACTTAATACATGCATAACAATGAAAAATATAACAAAGATATAAGAACATTTTGCGTAATAATAACGTACAACTTGATTATCAAAAGATGCAGCTTCAAATCATACCTTAATGTCCGAATTTTTTAAAATCAAACAAAGTGAATACTCACACGACTCCTCTTGTTAGTATTGTAGAGTCGACTATTAGCAAATACCAATCTCACATCTGCCGCCAGCTGCGAAGCGTGAGAATATTGGCCATCTAATAATTTCTGTTGTACAGTTCCCAGGTCCATTGGATTTGTTATTATTGTTAGATAATCTGTAATAAAAAAAATATATATTTTTTTTATTATTAATTATTTTTAATATTATCATATTTCTCTTTCCTCAAGGGTCTCAAGTTCAAAAAACACGGTCTTTTCAAAGACTCGCGTGGGGACACCGCTTTATTATCATTATTATTAAATTATTATTTTTATTATTACTATCATTTGACTTGTTATCATTAAGCAATCTGTAATAATAAATACATTTTATGCCACGGTCAAGGGAACGAAACACTACGGACTCTCTGTACATTTTTGGAATATCATTAAAAAAGGTTTATTGATTATATGTGTTGGTTATGGATTCGATTCCCATTCGGAGAAATTAGACAATTATAGTTAGTTAGGAATAAAGTAAAACCAGACAAACTATATGTCTGGTTTTACTTTATTTATACTAATATAATAAAGCGGAAGAGTTTGTTTGTTTGTTTAAACGCTAAGTAAGATTTCTGGATCTATTGGTTCGAATTACTTTTTTTTGTTTTGTATGAAATTTTTCAGGAGTGCTATAGGCTTATATAAAATTACAGTGTAAGTCTTAGTTAGCCTCAAGTTACGAAAAAACTATAATAATGTCAGTACATTGTAGGACAAAAAAAGACTAAAAAAAAGTCCACGATACCGTATATCTACGTCTTATAAATAAGTCACAATAAGGTATTTTGTGACATAAAATATCGAAACGATATCGAAACTTACGAGTGAAAATTATTCTATTATCAAGAACATTTTATGCTTGTAGTTTCTCAAAATTATAAAAATAAGTTGTTCTTGACTCAATGTTTCAATTAATTGGCAAATACAGTATAGTAAAATTATTATAGCTGCGAGTGGGCGGCTAGTGCCTAAATAACATTAAATAAAAAAAATCGGGCAAAGCCGCGCTGGGGCCGCTAGTCTCACATAAAAGGGCGGCGATGAACTCCGTCTTTAAGATGCAATGTTTCAAATTCAGTCGAAAAATGGAAAACGGAGTGTCTTCGCATTAGGTTCAGTCTACCTATCCTGCTAAATGCGTGATATGTGAAGCAAAAAAGAATCATTTTCAAGATTTAATAAGAAAGCAAGAATAATGTTCTATAAACATGTAAGATGTATGGAAACCAGTTATAGCACAGGGCACAGCGCGGCGTTGTGTTTTGTCCTCTACACGCTAAACCCCATGTCTAGTGTCGAGTAGTAAGTCACTACCTGGCGCCTGCGCAGGACACACAGGCTGCCGGAACGGCTCCGCGTCGGACGAGGCGCACAGCTCGCGGAGCAGAGTTGCGCAAGATGTCTGCCACGGCTCAGTGTCCTCGTTGTCGTTGTATGTGCCGCCATTTTGTTTCTTCCGCGTATAGGTTCGGGGACGATTGGGGCGACGTTTCTGTAATTAATCAGTTCTCAATTAATAATATTCACATGGGTTTAAGAATGTTAAAAATATTTTAATTTTAATCAAGTTAATTTTGCGGCGTTGAGTTCCGCCATTCAACACGCAATGCCTTCTGATTTTGGCGGAAAGTGGGGAATAGAATGTCTTAACACTAGGTTCCCTCTGCCTACCCTGCTGTGTGCGGGATACAGCGTAAAGCTGTTTTATTTACTGTTAATAATACCACCAAATATATTGGTATTATGGCGAAAAGCACCAACTAGGCGTATTCCACCTATGCTTCTTTCGATTTTTTTAAATTTTGGTTTGTACTTATTTTAAAAAACTATATTTTTTAAATATATTATTAAATGATTATCCATATAATCTCTTTAAAAAATAAAATCATTTTTCAAATTAGACATTTCTATCCAAACCTCACCTTGTCAGTAGTGACGTCATCTTCAGAAGAGTGATAAGAAGCGGTAAGCTCGTGATATTTGGCCACCACATCAACTTCTTCCCAGTTACTGGAAATTAAAAAAGAAATGAGATACAAGTTGTCGACCACAATGCTTTGAATGCTGTTATTTCCATATTTACATTCCAAGGTGGCTTACCTTATAATAGCTAAGAGTAGATCAGTGACCAGCCTCGCCTGCCTCACTATGGGGGAGTGGGGTTCATTAAACCTCTCAGCGTTTGACGCTAACCATCGCGCGTCAAACTGAGCTGCTGCTGCACGACGGTAGAACTGGAAGAAATTTTGATAAAGGACATAAAAGATATGATTTTTATCAGCGTGATGATGCTGATACTAGAAATTCTACCTACTATACTAATCAGCTTATTAGGCAAGAACATCACAACTGAAAGACTTGTCATAAATACACGTAAGTACATATAAATACACATAAAAACTTACCAAATTCTCAAATCTAGCTCGTATCGTAGCAAGGTCTATCGGATATGGAACTATTAGAGCGTAAGACGGATATAACTGAAGATCCACTGGCGCTACGAAAGGCTCAGCCACTGAGAGCGACATCACCTGGAAATTAATTATAGTTAAAAAATGTTTTTTAAAAAATATATACTATACTAACGTTCGCGGCTTCGCCAGCTTGAAGTACACTATTGTTTATTAACTAATTAAAAAA
The DNA here is from genome assembly GCA_018230625.1 of Heliconius eleuchia. Taxonomy (NCBI): domain Eukaryota; kingdom Metazoa; phylum Arthropoda; class Insecta; order Lepidoptera; family Nymphalidae; genus Heliconius; species Heliconius eleuchia. The sequence goes on along the minus strand of DWAP01000202.1, from coordinate 132 downwards.
ATTTTCACATTATCACTTTAAGCACAATATATCTATAATCTATACATTAAAAACATAGTTACCATTTTTTTTCTTTCTTTTTTTTTTTTTTTTATGGAAAAGACACGGCAAACGAGCGTGCGGGTCACCTGA
>DWAP01000201.1:0-25792 GCA_018230625.1 Heliconius eleuchia | reverse complement strand
AGAGGTATATAGAGACCGTAGCGTTTGGCGCTCCGTTCTCTCTGACTACCCCGCTCGGGACAAAGCGTGAAGCTAAGTTAAGTATTTAACGTATAATTAAGTAGCCTATCATTTTATTTGTTTAATCTTTATGATGCAGATGTTTAAAAATAAAAAGAACTAAGTAAACATTCAATATCTTATTTCAGGTGCACGGCGTCCCGGCACCGTCCTGTGGTGCTTGCGGCAAGAAATTCTCCTACCCTTTCCAAGTGCTACGGCACCAGAGAACCTTCCATATGGGCGAAAAGAAGTTTACTTGTAAAATTTGCGACAAAACGTTCGCGACTCGCGGTAACTTGGCGCAGCACGTGGTCAAGCACTCCTCCGAAAGACCGTTCAAATGCGATGTCTGCGAAGAAACTTTTAAATGGAAGAAACATGTGCGGCGACATGTTTTGACGCATATGAACAGGAAGACTTAAAGTGTCACATATATATAATGAATATTATTAATATACTTTTTATATTTAGGTCGTTGTTGCGCAGCGGCGGCGTTCGACTTTCACTCGGAGAAAAGAATTATTTTTTATTTCCTCACTCTGGTAACAAGATAAATCGCGGTGTTTAGTTCCATCAATCAACACACAATGTCTCGAAAATTGGGTGGTCGTGGAAAACTAGTGTTAAGACTACTAGCAGGGTTGCCCTGCCTACTACCCAGGTGCTTTATGCTACTTATTGTCAAGCATATAAAAAGTATTTTTTTCAGCGAAATGCGTTACTTATGTACTTATTTTCACAAATAAAAAGAATGATTCGTGATAATAATTTATTTATTGTATGTATAAGTCATATGTCTGTGGGCTATGGCAGCGTGGCGATGTCAATGAGACGAGATCTTATGTTCAATCAACTCATTTATTATAATTTAAATTTGGTTATGTATACGCTACAAAACAATAGCGGAAAATAATAAATTTAGGACGCTGATTTTGTGTGTATGTGTAATGTTGTTTATTGTTTAGCATAACAATATTAATGAATATGCAATACCCCTACAATAATGTAAATAGCTGAAATTAAATAAAATTTACATAATTTACTAAATTACAATAGGTATTAGAAACAATTGTAATTAATTGTTAAGATCCCTGTAATAATGTTGATTTATGTGGTAGTGAGTTTGAGTTCTATACCAAGCTTGATTCATTTAGAAATGTGATTCATCAGTATCAAATTATCTTCTTGTATATTATATAAATATTGAAATCTTAAAAAGGAGGAAAATAACAGGAGTAAATAAAGAGGGTGCGTGATCGAGTTAGGTAATGTTAGATCATGTAAAGGGGCCTCTTAAACAATAGGAAGTCCCGGGCACTGCCTTGAGCTCCTCAGCTCACCGTCTATGATTGTCATAGACTCGCATGGTGAATTTATGAAATGGTATGAACAGTATGGTCGAAGACTCTTGGCCATCCTGAACCTGAGGTTTTCTATTTAAACCTAAAATCAAATCATTGTATAAATCTTTCCCATTGGATAAAAAGTTGCATCCTATAGTTTTTTTTTTTAATTTCTCTTTTATTATTCGACCAACCTCACCCTCTTTGGAATGAAAAGTAGTTTCTTGCCTTCACTGTTGATGTAATGTCTTAATGATATGTAAGTATAACATACTCATCGTATTATTATTAAATTATCATAGATATTAATAAATATATAGATGTCTGTATTTCTATATAGTTATGTTGAAACTCATTAATTTGTGTTTCTTATTATTCTAAAGGATATATAAAGAAAATTTATTATCTAATTTGTACATATGATTGTCGTAAATAGATAATATTATCAATATTTTTTTATTGTTTTTCTTTTAATTTCCTAAAATAAGTCAAACTAAGAAATATGCAGTAAGAATGTAGTATTAAGATACTCTATTGTCCATTGGCCCTCAATTTTAAAACAATGTATAAGGTGGAGGAACCATCAATGCACTTTGGTATTATATGTGTAAAAATTTGAATATTCCCCTTTTGTGGATCGATCTGTTTGTCCACACGGACACTGTGCATTTCAACGAGATGGCCTTCTATAGCCTTAAGCCTGTAATAGCAAAATAATTGAAACAATAATAAACATTTACTTAAGTGTAACAAAAATTCAATTTATTATATAATGTATAACTAAACATTTAACACACACTAGATGCTAATGAGATCCTTCTTATGAATTCATATGTAAATAGTAATCTTCATTTTGTCACTAACTTATTATAGACACTGACTGATATCATTAATACTATAAACTCCTATTCATGTCGAGAAAAATACTGATATATTTTAAGCTATAACTATATAAACTATATACATTTATATCGTGAAGTTATATAAATAGACTATCTAACTCCACATACTTTTTCACGTATATCGATTCGGCTAATCAAACGTGTACTTTTCGGACATGTTCTTTTAAGGTCTTCAATCGTCCGTAAGTCTTGAAACATGATTCACACTTAAATTCCCTGGAACCAGTATGTTTCACCATGTGGCTCTCCAACTCCTTTTTAGCATAAAACTCCATCTCACAATGCTGACATTTGTGTGGTCTTTGTAAGAGATGCACTCTTGCTATATGAAGCCTCCAAGAATGTTTGCTTTCGAAACTCTTGTCACACGCTTGACACTTAATCCCTGGACTCTTAATTCCATGGACTTTAACCAAATGCTCCTGTTTCTTCCAAACTTCTTTAAATCTTTCCATGCAGTAACCACATTTATGAGGCAATTTTATCCCGGCGTGTCTTGATCGATCATGCAATCGCTTTTTTCGCGCCGTATCGAAGGTTCTAGAACAAATTTCGCAGGTAAACGTTCCTATTTTGTGGGCATCTCCGTGTCTTAGAAGGATGTTTTTATTAACGAAACCCGCGCCGCAGACTAGACATATATAGTTACTATAATGAACATTCATGTGTTCTTGGAGAGCTTTGAAAGAGTTAAATACGTTCAAACATATAATACAGTTGAGAGGTCCATTGCCAAATTTAAAGGGTAGTATGTGATCCTTAATGTCCGTGTAAAGTTTCTTATCGTGATTCATTTGCAGATGGTTGACTACTTTCTCTACACTTTCCATGGTTTCCCCACAAATTTGGCATTTAACGTCTGTGATATCCAGTTTAACGAAATAGCCGTGCATGTCTTTGCCTTTCATAAATGTAGATTTTTCTTCAGCACTGTGTGATTCTTGGGTGTGTGCTTTTAAATCTTTTGGATCAGGAAACTGCTCAGAGCAGAAGCAACACGCATAACCGATGCCTCCCTTACAACGAATGGGCGTAGCATTCGTATTCAAAAGAATTTCTTTTATATTATTCTGATGTTTTTCCACCTCTGACACTATCACCATGTTTAGTTTCTTTTCAACAGTAATTCGTATGGTTTTACCTTTTCGGTCTTTTCTTCCCACATTTGTTGGAATTGTTAGTTTCTGGTCACCTACAACAAATAATTATTGTTATCGACCGTAGTTTTGTGTAAAGAAAAAATACAAAAATCTACTTACACAGATATTTACGGCACAAAATATTCAGTTCTAAGTAAACATAAATATTTTATGTTTGTTTTATATGTATACAATTGTAATATTTCTAGAAGATGCTTTTGTACTTTTCTCATTTTGTTTTCCCATTTCTAATAAAAATGTTTATTAATAAATATTAATAAGAGAAAGTAGTAAACTATGAAGTACATTATAAATACAAAGAATGTTACGTAAGGCTTGCGAAATCTAAACGTCACGAAAACTAACGTTACTTTCATAACTTATTTGAAACGAAACAAAAAATGGCAATAAAACAATCAATTTAATATCGCCTGTATTAATCATATGCAAAGAAGCAAAATCTAAACAATTTCTTCGCCATGTTTGGATCTCATGTGACTCTTCCAACTGCACTTTTGTACGAAAGCCTGACCACATCTACTACAGGCAAACCTGCGGTCGTCTGCATGTATACGCATATGTTCTCTTAACGTAGTCTTTCTGCCGTAGCATTTGAAGCAAATATCACATCTGAACTCGCGCAGTCCTGTGTGCTTCGCCATATGACGCTTTAATCCGCTAGCGCTAAAGAATCTCATATCACATTCTTCACATTGGTGCTTTTTTTCCATAAGGTGGTCTTTTTTAGTGTGCCGCGCCAGAGCCCTCTGGTTGATAAACGTGCGGTCGCAAGCTTGGCACTTTATGACTACTGGTGGTGCTCCGTGCACTTTCACCATATGATCGACCTTCCTCCAGTAATCCATGAAACGTTCATCACATATCATACATTTGTTGCGTTTGTTGAAACCTAAATGAATCCGTCTCTGATGTTCCTTTAACCTCTCATTATTACCAAACACTTTATCGCACTCTTGACATTTGTATACACCGTTGTCATGTCTTCTGATGTGAGTGGCTAAAAGGCGCTCAGTAATAAAGCCTCGGCTACACAATGAACATAAATGATATCCGAAATGAGTGTTCATATGCTCCTGTAACAGTTTGAAGTTTAGATATTCCGTGGAACAAATTGCGCATCTTAGTTCTGGAGTGTCGAATTTAAACGGTACTATAGTGTTATTTATATCTGTGTGTATTTCTTGTTTATGCTCATCCTTTAAGTGATGCATCAAATCCTCCAATTTTGCTACACTAATGCTGCAAAGGGAACAATTTAAGTAGGTAATATCTAATTTAACGACATGTTCAAATAATCTGGACGTCATGTACTGAATTAATCTGTCGTTGTTATGTTCTACTAAAAAATGTTTCTTAAGGTCGGTCGGATTCTGAAACTGTTCGAGACAAAACGCGCAGCCGTATCCAAGACTATCCTTCGATCTAATAGGATTGGCATTGGAACAAAGCAAAATTGTCATAAGATTTTGTTGGTTTTTCCTGGCATCCGATAGTTTAGGTTCCCTGGTGCCCCGAATGATCTTCAACTCGACTCGAGGTGTTGAACGCCTTTCGATTTTAATGGTTCGTATACCTAAAAAGAAAAATGTTTGTTAGACAGACTTTTATTTATTATATTATCATAGCAAAATAGAGTTTTGTAAAATTTGCACAAGTATCGAAATATGGTACTTATTTAATAATTTTCCCACGTTATATATGAGTTTATTGCCTATTTATTTAAACACGTTCGTACGTTAATATTCCGGAAGTTTTTTTTTTTATAAATTTAGCTCTGCAACTTATGCAAAATATAAAATTTTTCAAGTCGGAAACACAATTTATGTAAAAAAATAACATTTATTATATATAAATACATTATTTATACATCTTAGTTTCATATAAGAATAGTACATAAAATTGTTATTGCACAGATTTAGTTATGTCTCCATGTTTGGAACTTATATGACACTTCAATGCAAAATTTTTGTCAAACGACTGATCACAGTGAGCACATTTATAGAAATAATCTTCTGGGTGTTGCCTCTTGACGTGTTCTTTTAATGTCTTTAATCTGCCGTACGATTTCTTGCAAACTTCACATTTGAACTCCCTTGTTCCCGTGTGTTTGACCATGTGGTCTGTTAACTCCCGTTTAGAAAAAAAGGCCATATCGCATCTCGTGCAATCATGTTTCTTCTGCAGCAAATGATATTTTTTCATGTGCAGTAACCAAGTCTGCTGCAATGTAAATGTCTTGTCGCAAGCTTGACATTTAATTGTTGGTCCAACAACACCATGTACTTTCGCTAAGTGTTCATTTTTGTGACAATTCTCCCTAAACCTTTCACTGCAGTATCCACATTTGTGAGGCATGTTAAAGCCATTATGGATTTTTCTTTCGTGCAATTTCTTCTTTCTAACAGTGTCAAAAACTAGGTCGCATTGTTCACAAACAAAGGTACCCGTTTTATGGCCCTCATTGTGACATAATAGAAGATGGCGGTTAACAAATCCAGCGTCACAGACTTTACAAATATAATTTCGGTAATGTGTATGCATGTGTTCTTGGAGGGCTTTAAATTTGTTGAAAATATTCTGACACATGAAACACCTTAAATACTCATTATCAAATTTAAAAGGCAAAATATGGTTAGGTACCTCTGTGCTGATGTTCTTACTATGAGCGTCTTTTAAGTGCTCCAAAATTTTCTCTAGAGTCTCCAGCTTTAATCCACATAGATTACATTCTAATCCTGTAATATCTAATTTAACTAAGTATCCGTACATATCCCGCCCTTTCATAAATATTGCTTTCGTCTTATCGTCATGATCTTTTATCGTATGTTTCTTTAAGTCTGCAGGATCAGGAAACTGACTGGAACAAAAACAACACGCATAACCAATGCCGCCTCGACACCTAATCGGCGTAGCGTTCGAGCAAAGAATAACTTCCCTTATATTGTTCCTATGTTTTTCCAAATGTTCTCCTTGCCTAGCTTTAGGAACTACGTCTTCTTTATTTATAGCAAACATTTCATCCTCAGGAGAGGTGTCCAATGATGCTTTGGATGATTTGTGAGATTTACCTACAAAGAAAATCTATATTATTTACACTGAATTTACACGCAAGTAAGAACTCCATTACAGATTACTTGACTTATTATCATGCATAAATTAAAAGTTAATAAATAAACTGAAATTTTTTGACTTTCTATTATTATACAGATTAATAAATTTTTATAATATGTTGAATAAAAAAGTTTTTTTTTCTCTTCTATCTTTCTCTCTAATTCTCTCAATATTTGATAAAAAAATAACTGTACATTTTAAACAGAGCATGATTAAATTTGTATGTGTACACGCCAACTAAATTTTGTATAAGAATTTACAGACTACAGTTCAGAGTTCACATTTGAATCGTCTATCATCTATACAATCTCATGCAAGGTCCACTTTATTCCATATGTCTTGAAACAAGTATGACATTTACTGTCTGTTCCGTATGCCGTACCAACTCGTAATTCCATGGTTGGAAGGAATCCTTTTCCGCTTTTTCGGTATAAATTTGGTCACTTTATTAAGTGATGCCGCTTCATATAAGTATTTTTTTTTATAATGCTTTAGTCGTAGGTTGCTTTGTGAAAGTTATTTTTTTTTTAAGATTCAAGAAACCAACTCATTATTCGTGTTTTCTTTGTATTGGATAATCATCCAAAATTTTTATATTTTAAACGATATCTACATATGTATATGTTATCGGCATTGTAAATTCTTATTTATAAATTTAAACGGTAATATTTGATGGGTTACTGGGTGTAACACCCTATAGATAACATATAGGGTAAAATATGTCAAATCTGTACCTAAAAAAGTTAAACAAGATTCGTCAACAGTTTAGACGTAGATCTATTATTTTAATTTTATGATTTTTATCCGTACTGTATTACGTATAACGCTGCTATGAATAGATACCATAAACATCTACTACTACAAAAATACTACAATAAGTTGCCGATATACCACGTTTTCCTTCACACAAAACATACCCGAACGAGGAAGGAACCTCTCATTTTTATAATTAACTTAAATAACGTTTAACTCTACCGCCATTACCTACGACTCGATTTCGTGAATGAGGCGTATGCCACGTTGCCACTATGACAGGTAAGTGTCATTGTTGTCATTGGTCATTACCAATGGTGTTTATATTACGATAATTTTTTATTATTTTGTTTGAAAAAACAAGCTTTTTTGATTTTTGGCAAAATTCCTTCGTTTTATTTGTATTAGGTTTTTTTATAGAGTATTTATAAATGTGCTTTCATTTAAAGCGCTAAAGATAAAACGCCTTGTATAATTGTATTTATTGTGAGCATTCTGTAAATAATATTATTGTTAGATTTTCTAGTCTACTTATCTGATAGATTTGATTAGTGATATGATGCTCAATTTATTAAAACCATTAGAATACAAACTTTTTACTTTTTTGATTTTCAGATAAAGTATCTGAATATCAAAAAGTATCTTCGTGTAATTACGAAATAAAAACTAATTTGATATTCAGAATATAAAGTTTATAATGTGAATATTAAATTTTCAAGTTGATAAAATATACAATTAAACAACTAAAAGGTAAAAATTTAAAGATAAAATTATAACAATATAAATAATTTTATTTTCTCAACTTACAATGAATCATATTAAGTACAAAAAAGCTGATATCTGTCAAAGGAGTGTTTTTAAATGAATACGATAGCCTTTTCTTGAACTAATGTATTTAGGACATATTATATACTTCATGGTATTTGACATCTAAAGGCGAGGCTTAGATCTTAGATTTTCGCAACGTATAGGTATTCATTTCATATAAAACTCTAACTCTGTATTATAAACTTTTAAAGACCCGACGTTTCGAAAACTTTACAGTTACCCGTGATCACGAGTAGACCGAGGTGGCGCATTCATCTGTACCCAATTATTATATATTTTTTTAATAAGCAGGGTAAGCAGAGGGTAGCCTAGTGTTAAGGCACTCCGTTTTCCACTTTCCGCTGAATTTTTGAGGCATTGAGTGGCGGAACTCAACGCGCGCTCTCCTTGACACTAGAGCGAAGAAATGGAAATATCAAATTTAAATAAATAATACATTTCCTCGAGTGGGGTCCCATACACTTCGTGTCCCTGCGCCACAACTAAATGTTTTTATAAGTACCAAATAAATTTCAACTTTTTGTGTTTGAAATAGTTTTCTAGCCTCTCATTTACAGAAAAATTAGCCATTCATTATTGGCTGTAAAAACATGAATATCAGAGGGAATAAAAATTGATATGTTAGTTTAAAAATGAATATCTATTAATCATTAAACCTGCTCATCGTGTTTCGATTGCATATGTCGTCGCCAACTGCACTTTTGCACAAAAGCCATTCCACAGTGTTCGCATTTGTAGCGTTTGTCGTTGTTGTGTATCCGCATGTGTTCTCGTAATGTGTGCTTTCGTCCGTATTTCTTGAAACATACGTTGCATTGAAACGAACGAATTTTCGTATGTGTCACCATATGTTCTGATAAATTTCTTTTAGCAAAGAATTTCATTTCACATAACGTGCAGCTGTATTGATTCTCCATTAAATGGTGCCTTTTGATATGTTTTCGTAAAGAGTCTTTATTACAAAAGCTTTTTTCACAAGCTTGGCATTTAGCTGTTTCAGATCCAACGCCATGAACAATTCTCAAATGTTCAGCTTTATTTCGGTATCCAGCAAATTTCTCATTGCAGTATCCGCATCTATTTAATTTGTATTCGTGTACATGAACGGTCCTAAAGTGTTGATTTCTTTTTTGAACATTATTGAAGACCTTATCGCATCGTTCACATTTATACTCTCCCACAACGTGATACTTTTGATGGTTTATGTACGATCTTCGATTAAAAAACCCTGCACCACACATTTCGCATATAAAATTTCTACAGTGTTTATGCATGTGCTCTAGAAGCATCTTGAATTTGCTATACACGTTTGAGCATATAAAACATTTCAATTCCTCACTACCAAATTTAAATGGTACCATATGGTTTTTTATATCTGTATATATTTTCCTGTCATGCATAGTTTTTAGGTGATCGATCAACTTTTCCAAATCCTCTATATCTTTCGAGCAAATGTTACAATGCAATCCAGTGATGTCGACTTTGACGTAAAATTTTTGTAGATCTCTCTTTTGAAAGAAAGTAGGTTTAATTCCATTTCTGTGCAGTTGTATTGTGTGTTTTTTCAAATCGGCTGGATCTGGAAATTGTTCCGTGCAATAGCAGCACAAATAGCCCAGATCACATTTGCCGTGTATAGGAGTTGTGTTGGAACACTGAAGTATCTCTTTTATATTGTGATGATGTTTGGATAATTCTTTAATTGGTTTCAATTTAATTTTTTTAAATCCTATCGTTACTTTAGCTTTCTTTTTTACTGTGCGTTCAGTGTCCACTTTTATTTTTCTTTTTCTAGTTAATTTGGTAACATTCTTAAATTCTTCAAAATATACAGTTTCGGTAGGATTACCTAAAAAAAGAAGGTATTGTTACTGAACTTTTTATAACACACGTGGGAGTAAAGTAATTTTTTTTATTTTAATAAAATAAAAAATGATAAATAGTGTACATTTAAAATTTAAATGCTTGGTTTTACATAAATAAGACAAGAAACCTAATAATTTTACATTTTCTTAAATATAACATGGGAATATGTTATATTGCAACAGTAAAATATTATTATAAAAATAAAACAAACATGTGAACATTATAAATAAATATATTTTTATTTGACTAAATGAGTCTTTATCCTACACTAATCTGCAACGATGTCAGGTTCCTTTATAATTAAAAATGTATCTGCAGTTGCTTTACAAGTTTCACGTCCTTCAGAATTCTTAGAATGTGTTCGCAAATGTTTTTTTAAGGAAAACTTGCGTGCGAAAGACTTGGTACATATACTGCAGTGATAGTCCTTTTCTCCAGTGTGCGTCCGCATATGTTTTCTTAAATTTTCACCACAAAAGAATTTCATATCACAAAGTTCACATTCATGGTTTCTTTCCATAAGATGATCTTTTCTAACATGACGCCTAAACCGATTTTGATTAATAAAAGTTTTGTCGCACAGATCACAGTTAAAGATAACTAAATTAACGCCATGAAATTTTGTCAAGTGCTCGTTTTTCTTGTGATAATCATCGAAATGTTCGTTACAATATCCGCACTTTCTTGTCATATACAATTTTTTATGTACTATATTTATATGGGACTGTTTCTTAACTAGAGTGTTAAAAGTTTTTGTGCAGAAATCGCATGTGAAATTGCCTATTTTATGAATTCTTAGATGACTCCGCAGAATATCACGGTTGACAAAGCCAGCCCCACATACGTCACACACGTAATTTCTATAATGTGTGTTCATGTGTTCAGTTAAATTTCTGAATTTCATAAATTTCGCTAAACATATGGCACATTTTAAATCCTCATTTTCAAATTTAAATGGAACCATATGATTTTTGATATCCACGTAAATGACACGTTGATGCTCTTTTATGAGATGATTCATTAGTTCCTCTATCGTTAATATATCTAATTGACATAAACAACATTGCAAACCCGTTATATCTAATTTAACTGTATAAATACGCATATCTTTGACAACTTGTATAATACTATCGTTGTCATGTTTTGTTATTGTATGGAGTTTGAGATCAGCAGCTTCCGGGTACTGTTCTGAACAAAAGTAACATCCGTAACCTATGTCGCCTTTAAAGCGAATCGGCGTTGCATTAGAATATGTTATTACTTCTATAAAATTTTTTCGGTGCTTTTCTACTTCTTGCATGCATTTTTCGTCGCCTTTCTTTTTAGGAGTGCGATTCTTTTTTAGCGTTTTACTTTGGGTTTCTTTGATTTTTTTTGTTATCTCTTCAGGCTCTTCTTCAGATTCGTTGATTATGCCCTTTTGACCTACAAAGAAAAGTTTTCATTGTAGAACTATTTTTTTATTAAAAATTAACTTCATTAAATTTGAAATTAAATCAGCTTCACGCTGTATCCCGCACACAGTGGGGTAGGCAGAACCTAGAACCTTACAGAAACTTAGTGTTAAGACACTCCGTTCTCCACTTTCTGCCAAATTCTGGAGGCATTGCGTGTCGAGTGGCAGAACTCAACGCCGCGCTTTGCCTCGACACCAGTCGATTTACAGTCACACCTTGTGCCCCTGCGCCACGACTGGCCTCAAAATGATTTTCAGATAAAGCATCTGAATATCAAAAAGTATTAACGTGTATTTACGAAGTAAAAACTATTAAATTTAAACATTAAATTTAAACTTGGATAATGACAGGCAGAGACCTTTTTTTTCGAGATAATGTACTTGAAAATAAAAAGAAATAAAATCAAATTCAAAATTTTAAAATATTTTGCAAATAATTTTTAAAATATTTCTCATAGCATAATCGAGTAAAAATCTTAAAAACCAAAAATTTTACAATATATTAACATTTTTAGCGTCGGGTCAAGTAGTTTATTGTAGCGTACTTCAAAATAATATATTTGTTACACTTCAAAATTCTTTTCTCAGATTACATCATTATTCCCACGCCCGCTACATTTTTATTAAAATCTTAAATGGTTTTAGTTATATTCTTTAAATATCTCATTACACTAACCATATTAATACTATAATTTAAATGACTTATATATGTCGAGATCTTGAAAAGTTTTCTTTTACTTTAGCTTAAGTCGGCCAGTTTACTCAATTAATATAGGTTATATTAAATAGATTATCGAAGCGTGTTCTACCACAGAGTTCTACCACCCTGCCTATAGCGCTTTATTTATGTAAGCGCTTTATTTAAGTTTCCTACGGCTCTGTAAATATTCCATTATCATGTGCAAATAGCTTAAAATTTTTAAAGTTGCTTTTCTAAGATCCTTTTCTCTTTTCGCCACTATCTCATGGTCCAGTACTTCATCGATATGTATCTACCATATTCTCGGCCAATTACTTACAAGGAAATGATCAATTTAATGCTGACTTGAATAAAGTGTTTAGCTATTGTTAAGAGTCATGATCTTTCGTCATAACAATTATAGATCTTATTCAATGTATATAAATAGACTCTTTAAATGTTTTAAATTAAAGGTCCAAAGAAAATTTATTAAGTCACCGAATACATACCAGTGATAAGTTATAATATCAATTAAATTACAATGTAATTTTTAAAAATTATGAATGAATCTATAATATTAACACGTTATAAAGCTGTCTTTTTTATTAAACGTGTCATATACACGAACACTATTTTAATAATAAAAAAACTTTTCTTTGTTAATTTTGATGGTCAACAGTTGTGATGGCAGTTAAAAAGATAAAAGGTTTATGGAAATAAAATAAAAATATTTCAAATACGATGATAATTTATTTCCGAAATATTTTACACGATTAGTCAAAAATTCATCATGAGCCACCAATTTCACAAGAGAAGAAATATTCAAGATACTTAAAAGCAGCCTAAAAGTTGTAAATAACATAAAATTGATTGTGTTTACAAAAAGGAATGCTGAAACAATTACATATAATATATTCAGTTTAATCGGTTTTTATTTTTGTAAAAAATAAACGTGGTTCTAGAATAACAAAAAATTCATTAAAAGCTCGACACATAGCAATACTATACAACAAACGTTGCCTTTTTGGGAAATTCGATAGAATCTAAATATCGATTCGACGTGAATCAAAATCAATACTTTCGTCTACACCTACTTCATCAGAGCTACTCCTTCAAATAAAAAATGGAGGGTAGTTTACGGCACTTTGATCTTGTGTTTTTTTCGCATATGAGATTTCCAACTGTACTTCTGTATGAATGCGTTTTCACAATATTCACATTTGAACTTTCTAACGTTGGCGTGAATCTTTAAATGTTCCCGCAAAGTGTTCTTCCTCGCGTACGCCTTTTGACAGATGTCGCACTGGTAGGTTCTTAGCGGGTTGTGCTTCACCATGTGTTTGACGAGCTCCATCTTCGTGTAGAACTTCATTTCGCACTCGGCACAGGCGTGCGTGCACTCCATGTGCGCGCGCCGCGTGTGTCCTCTGAGGCGGGCACGAGTACTGAACACTTTGAGGCATATATCGCATTTCGCTGACATCGGTTCCGCACCGTGTTCTTCAACCATATGGGAACGTTTCTTTGCGTAATTGGTAAACTTCTCCTGGCAATAGGGACACTTCTTTCTCTTATAATCTCCATCGTGTACGTACTTTTCATGATTGAGCTTTTTTCTATTCGTGTCAAAGATTTTTGGACATTGGCTGCAAGGGAAATCCCCTTTTTTATGTCTGTTGTTGTGATTTTGCAGTGTTCTCTTATTGACAAATGGAGCATTACAAGTTTCGCATATGTAGTTCTGGTAGTGTACAGGCATGTGCTCTTGAACTAATTTGAAGTGTTCAAAAGTCTTGGGACACTGAACACAATCGAAACTGTTATGTATAAATCTGAAGGGAAGTATATGATTTGGTATGTCCTTGTTCATAATCTTCCCGTGAACAGCAGATAAATGATCAAACAGAGCATCGAAGCTCTCGATATCGTTGTGACAAATGAGACAACGTAATTCCGTAATATCTAGCTTCACCATGTACGAGTTCAGCCGTTGTCCTTCCATGAACGATGATTTGTCTATTTCGTCGTGCTCGTCTAGCACATGTTGCTTTAGTTCTGCCGGAAGGGGATATGTCTCTGGACACAGAGCGCACACATAGCTCGCACCATCATGATACCTTATAGGCGTAGCGTTAGTGTTGAGTAGAATTGCACTGATATTCTGTAAATGTTTTTCCATTTCTAACACCTTTTCTTTTTTGGTTTTTCTATCATTTCTTGGTAGCTTTGATTTATCCAATGGTTTTATTTCAATAGATAACGGCTCTATTTTAACGATTGTTTGCATTTTTTTCGTAATTCTCTTCTGACTTCTCGCATAGTCGTTACATTCGTTAGATTCACTGTATACATTATATTCATTGTAGTCATTGTATTCATTGTCAGAAGTAGGTTCCTGTTTGATTGTTATCTCAATAAATCTTGATTCAGTCTCGTCACCTACAAAGAAAAGCACTAAGTTAAAATTTTCATCTTGAGCACTGCTATCGCTATATTCAAAAGTTCATGCTTTTCGTTTATCACGGTAAATATTATCAACAAAATATTTATAAAGAAAACTTGATATATAATAATAAAATTATTTTATAAATAGAAATACAATATAAATATTTCCGCATTTGTAAAAACTATGCGATATGAACCATAAAGCCACTGAAATGGATTAAGCGATGGTATTCTTAAACAAACGTAACAAAAATAACAATTCCTAGCATTTTATCTGTTCTAAAGAGCAAGCATTTTTATCTTACAATTATTATTAATTAGCAAAATATAATGTAAATTTCGGGTACAAAATAAAATTCAATGTACACCAAAAGAGTTTATTACATTTCATATACAGAATCTTAGCACTAATTTGGCTTGTTCACCACATTTGCAAGCATTGCAGTATTTTTTGAGATCCCATGATTTTTTTTCATATGTTTTCTTCTACTGTTTTGGGTTGCGTATGCTTTTCCACAGAGGTCACATTTAAATTTCCTCTCAGTCGTATGTGTTGCCATGTAGTGTCCCAGCATGTGACGTTTAATAAAGAAGCTCATACTACATACAGAACATTCGTAGGGTCTCTCCTTAAGATGAACACTCCTCATGTGTAACACTAAGTTCGATTTTAAATTAAATTTCCTGTCACACATATCACATTTTATACCTTCAACATTATGTACTTGCATCATATGTCTAGTTTTCTGATAATAATTTTTAAATCGCGCCTTACAAATTTGGCAAACGCTGTCACCAGCGATGCCTTTGTGTTCTGTATTAACGTGAGCCTTTTTCTTTGATTCAGCAGCAAAAATTTGACCACAATGTCGACATGTGAAACTAGATTTCTTCTTCCCGTGCGTTGTTTCGTGTCTGTTCAGTCGGAAACTATTTACGAATCCCGCACCACAAATTGTACAAATGAAATTGCGGTAGTGCACATTCATGTGTTGCATCAAGAGTTTCATGTTGTGAAATATTTCTCCACAGAGGCAACAGTTCATTGTCTGTTCTCTAGTGAGTTTAAATGGTTGGAAGTAATCTGTAGTTCCTAAATAATACTTCTTATCATGCTCTTTCACTAGGTGTTCAGTTAAACTATTAATACTGTCCATATTTTGATCGCAAATTGTGCATTTTAGATCTACTATATCCAAAAAAGCTACAAAACTGCTAATGCCTGAGCCAGATTTATACGTAGGTTTTTCTTTGACATGATCGAAATGAGTGTGTTGTCTTAGAACATTGGGATCAGGAAAAGTTTTAAAGCAATAAGCGCAGATATACCCCGCATCATTTCTATCCTTGAAGGGTGTAACATTAGAATATTTAAGCAGCGTGGTCAAGTTATGCCACTGTTTCTGCATCTCGCGCAATTGCTTTTCGCGGTAAACTACTTTAGTTAAGACCTCACCCGCCCCGC
Source organism: Heliconius eleuchia (assembly GCA_018230625.1). NCBI lineage: Eukaryota > Metazoa > Arthropoda > Insecta > Lepidoptera > Nymphalidae > Heliconius > Heliconius eleuchia. The sequence goes on along the minus strand of DWAP01000201.1, from coordinate 9,742 downwards.
TTTCCTCTTTAATTTTAGTCCCTTTTCGCTTTTTTCGGGCTCCGGTAAGGCCTATAAAAGAAAAATAATTTGTGACTGGCCGTTCACTTCAAATATATAACTAAAATTTCGTTATAACATTATATAAAAGCTCCAAAATGTTCTAATATCAATCGACCATGCATCACAACTTAATAGTATATATTCCTTTGTACTTCCGAGCAAAAAATTTACCACTTAAGATAACATGGAAAATCAAATAAAAAATCTTCAATGATAGTAAAGCATTTTATTTTTCATAAATTTCATAATAGTAATAATAATATTGTGATCAATAATTCATATTTCGAGATTGAAAAAGAAATCATTAACATCTTGTAATAGTAAAAACTAAATAGTATAAAAATACAGGAAAAATCTACAAAATGTATATTGTCTATGATAGAAAATAAAAAATGATTACATTCAAGAATAACCAAAGTAGAATGTTACTTAGTCACCAAAGACAAAAAAAAAGAAGAGCACAAAATTAACGTTTTTATTTTTTACCCTCCCAGTTTAATACGGTACGATAGTACTGCTAACGTAATATTATCTTCACAATCAGAAGGCTTCATTCAATAGAAGACCCTATATGCATTTAAAAAATGATTCTAGTACAGTTTATTTGATCATTTGTTTATTCAGCATTCAGCGTGCAAAATATAATTGAATTAATAATACCTCTTTTTCTTTATCGTTTTCTAGTTAGACCGTTGTGTATTTTTTTCACTTAGTAAACAGCAAATACATTTTCTAAGTTATTTTTTACAAATTTTAATAAAATTCTAATAGTGTCCATAATACTAAAAGTGCGAATTTGTGCTCACCCCAAAATGCGATAGTTGTACGAATTTATTTAAATTTTAATAATAACTTTAGTAGTATAGTCTCTATTACAGAATCTATTATTATTTTATTGCGGGGGCTAAATAAGAACTAAGAAATTCTCTCTCGTCTGTTTTTTAAGGAAAATTTGCATTAGTCATTTCTTCTTTAAAATATAATTATCTATGATTTCAAAAAACTCGTGTTAAATATTAACGAATGGATCTTTAATTTTTTCCATTTGCGCTTTCTTTTTATTTTCCGCCGCAATCTGTTTCAACGTCATTTCGCGGTTATCGATCAAATGTTTGACATCGTCAAACTCTTTGAATATGTCCAAGTCGTCTTGGTGGAGGCGAATGTGGCTTTTAAGGCTGCTCTTTTGCATGAAAGTCTTTTTACAGACTTCACATTGAAATCTTTTATCATCTTCGTGCACTTTCATATGTTCTTTTAGCGTTCGTGTCCTAGAGAATGATTTGCCGCATACATCACAGGCGCATACTTCAGCTCCCGTATGTCTTGTCATATGATCTACAAGACCCCGTTTAGAAAAGAATTTCGCATGACATTTATCACATAAATAACTCCTCTGCTGTAAATGGTGGTGTTTTATATGCCGACTTAGTTCAAACTTTTTTTTGTAAGTTTTATTGCACGCGTTACATGGATATACTACTGGCGCTTCGTTATGAACTTTGACCAAATGCTCGCTTCTTTCGTAGTAACTTACGAAAATTTCGGGACAATGTGGACATTTGTTTCTCAACCAACCGCCCGTGTGCACGCCTTTCTCATGATTCCTCTTTTTAGTCAAAGACGTATAAGATTTGTCACAATAATCGCAAGGAAAATGACCCTGATAATGTGTCTTACCGTGTTTCCTCAAGGCTGCTATAGTTATGTAGCCGGCGCCACATTTTTTACAACAATAATTACGGTAATGGCTGCTCATATGTAGATATAGATTTTTGAAGGAAATATGAACCACTGAACAGATAACACAAGTAAAATTATGACCATCGTCTAATTTGAACGGTAAAATGATATCTTTAATATTTTTATGTATTGTTTTATTGTGTGCTGTGACCAAATGTTCTTTTAAGTCATTCAGATCTTTCATGTTAGTATTGCACACCGTGCACCTCAAGTCGGTTATATCTAATTTAATAGGGTTGTAACTTAATTTGTAATCTAGCATCGAGTTAATTTTATCCTTTTCAGTCTGTTGCGCTGTGTGGGCACGAAGATCGTCGATATTTTGAAAATGTTTCGCGCAGTATAGACAAGAGAAACCTCTCATAGTTTTATCTCTGAAGGGGCTGGCATTGGAATATTGCAGTATAGCTGATAGGTTCACTCTGTGCTCTATTCTTTCTGGCGTGGCGCTTACATCTGATTTCTTTTTCTTTTTCCTGCGCTTGGGCTCGTCGCCGTCCGTTCCTATAACAGAAACGAGCACATCTCAATTATCTTCATCCACTCTTCTCAAATAAAGTTCTTAGTCTTCGTGGACGTGCGAGCTCAGTTCTTGTTCTTTTGTTTTAGGGATTAAAATGGATAATATAATGTTACTTATTAAGTAAATAAAAAAACACTGACACATTTATTCTACTACAAATAGTGTATTGCCACATATATATTTAAACTTAATTCTGCTTTACATTGAAATATTAGAAATAATCATTACGCATTAAAGTCCATAACGACAATACAAAGAAAATATTTTATAACGAGACCTAAAAATCATTAATATATTCATTTTTTTTATTTCATGTGTTAATGACTGTCCATTTCATGTGTTAATGACCTGTGGAAACGGCCACATCGCTAATATATTTAAGTTAATTCAAAAATGGTTTCTCCTAAAATTTATTCTATATTTATATAATAAATTTTCGACATCTAATCAATAAAAAAAAATTACTTAGTAATACTTTACTACACTTTATAACTCGAGGGATGTTTTTCTACAAAAAAATAACCGGACAAGCGCGAGTCGGGCTCGCCCACCGAAAGTTCCGTACAAAAATTGGGAGTCTTAAAATTTTTTCTGAAATTCAGTCTTAGTTTAGCCCTTTCATCTGATACCTCACTTAAACTAGCGGCTTTTAATCCAAATTTTGCCCACTTTTAAGGCTATTATTTTTTAGGCACAAATGTACAGTTTTCAGATTTTTTCCTACAGTTCCTGTACCTGTGCTAGCTGCCAAATTTCATAATTCTAAGTCAACCGGAAATATTTTATAGTGCCGAAATACGCGGTTTTTGCGATATAAACACCCACATTATTTTTTAAAATACCATACCGTACCGTATATGGTTTGAATTTCAACTCAATATCTCCAAGTGTGCCTGAGATAAAGGCTCTTGGCAGGCAGACAGACAGACAGATGAACGAACAACAAAGTGATCATACAACAGTTCTTTTTTCCTTAAAAGGTACGAATCACTAAAAAGATAACTCTATATAAGATAACTCGATTTAATTTTTTTATAATAACTATAAAAAATATAGTTATTATAATAAATAATAGTTTATTATCTCTTTACATGACTATTATTTAACTACTCAACTCAATTTTTCAACGAAAAAGATTAAAGCTAGTTATAATATATAGCTAGTTATAAAACACTTTTTGTAATATTAAATAGATCCATCAGTGCCTAAAGTCTACATATATATATACATTGTGCTTATAATGCGAAACATTCAAATAACATTTGCATTTGGCGTTATATTTAAGATAACGCCAAATGATAAGAAATTATGCAAGTATGTCCGATAGAGATGATATAATCTTACCAAATGGTTCAAATAACAAAAAAAAACAAAGAGGTTTAACTGATAATGATTATTAACAATTATTATAAAAAAATGCAGTCAAATTGATAACCTCCTTTTCTTACAGAATTCGTTTAAAAAAAGTTTAAATTATTGCATTATTAGAGTCAAAAAAAGTTACCTAAGATGAGAAAATATGTTAAAAATGGCTGAATGACTTTTAATGAATACTTAATATAACAAGTAATTCAGTTTAAACCACTATACCATGAAATGTACTTACCTCATCCTAAAAAACGTTAATATATTAAGAAATCCATCTTCTTTCACATTATGTACAGTTTAAAAATATGAATTGATATGAACGTCAGTAAATTTTTAAAACGTCCGAAATAAAATAAAAAATATATTAAATTCAAGTAAATCTTACTTAAAAAAATCAATAAGGTACATATCGGTAAAACGTTAAAAATTTGATAACTATAAAACTACAAAAAAACCGACACAGATAACCAAATCATGACAACATTACAAAATTTTAGATAACCATATAATTTAAAAAAAAACTATTAATGAATTTACTCCAAATTTAATTTAAAAAAAATATAAGTGTAGTAAAAACGTAAACGAATATTTTTCTCTTTAAGTATCTATTATTTTATAATGCCAGTGTTTTACTTGATCTACTCGATATAAAAATAAAGAAAAATCAATGGAAAAGCTTGCATATGTTTTATTTTTTTGTTAAACAATATGTTATAAAAAAAATATAAAATTTTAACATTATGTTTGGAGGGATATAATTATACAATTAAATGACGAATATAGTAAACAACACGTGGTAAATTTTATATTTATTGATTAAATTGATTTACAAAATACAACTTGTAAGTCATAAAAATATGGTGGCTTTGAGTTGAGATTACTAAGTAATGAGTGTAGTAACTCTTTTTATTGATATTTTTAATTATTCCATTTAATCGTATTACCTAATCCTTCTATTATTACGTAATAAGTAATCGGGCACAAAGTGTGACTGTAAAATCGTACGGTTGTGGGTTCGATCCCCACTCGGGGAAACGAAATGTTTATTTACCTTTTCATAAATTTATTTCTTAGCTCTGGTGTCGAGGCAAAGCGCGGCGTTGAGTTCTGCCCCTCAACTCGCAATACCTCCAGAACTTGGCGGAAAGAGTGGAACAGAGTGTCTAGATTAGGAAGGTTCCCTCTGCCTACGCTGCTGTGTGCGGGATACAGCGTGAAGCTGATTTTAATTTTTTAATCGTAATACTTTAAATTGTTTTAAAATAAAATCTTTTATATGAATTTAAAAATAGCCAAAGCCCCAAAAAATATACCCTAGATAGCATATTTAAGTCTTGAAATTTAAAGAAAAAAAGAAAGGAAATTACATTCCCAGATAAACACATCTCCTACATAATAATGATAAAAACTGTAGATTTTTTTTTTACACAATTCAAATATTTAAAATAAATGTAAAATGGGCTATTTTCTTGATTGAATGCAGCTTATCCCTTGCTTTTAAATAGAGCAGATTGATGTTGTGTTCAAGTGAGCATTTCTATTATAAACCAAACAATTTATATAATATTATAACCAACATTAAAAAAACTAACCAATAACCATAAATAAAAAAATAAAAAAAAACGTTAGTTCCCGCGTGAACACAACGCCAATATGTCAAATAACCAACATGTCACTTACGTTTAGCCGAGGGCTCTCCATCTGCGGTCTTCGTCTTTTTAGTTCTGGAAGTGGACGCTTTGGCTTGACGTTTCTTTGGCTTTTCATCTACTTTCTCCATTTTCAATGGCATTTCGTAATCTGGAAAAGAAATAAATATTATATAAGTTCTCGTTTATTTACTATTTTTTAAATGGGTGTATAGTAGTCGAACCAGTTGAACGTTCGGTTTTTACTAGTTCACTCTGGTAACAAGACAATGCCTCGAGAATTCAGCTGTGCTTGTTGAGCAGAGTGTCTTAACATTAGGTTCTCTCTGCCTACTCTGTTATATGCGGGATCTGGTTGGTTGATACGATTGTAGGTTTAATTCCAAATTTGTTTTTCTGTAAATCTAGGTAGAAAATATATGGGTAAACATATTAGTAAATAACTGATTTGGGTGATTATAATTTCAATTTACTACTTAGGAAAGGTCTGAAACTCTGCACCTTCACAGACCAAATGTTCACATGGCACATTAAAAAAGAACTAAAATCACATAAACTAAAAAAAATCAACAAAAGCTCACCATTTGTAGAAAAATCGTCCGACATATTGTGATCTGACTGTTCCCCCTCATCTCGCACCGGTTCGATTTTGATGGGATTTGCTGTAAAGTGAACAATTAATTAATATCTGAGCAACATAAAACAAAAAAGTCTCAATGAAATAATTATAAATAAGTTAACTATTTGCGTTGTACACTGCAGATATTTGGTTTTCGGATTACGAGCTACAACTTGTCGATGGTATTGATTCATTTTTTGAACGTCAAATAATTTACCACCGGCTCACTAAAGTTAACGCCTCACGCCTTAGAAGAGTCGCCGAATAATTGTAATACGTGATAACGTGACACTAAGGGCCAGTCGTGGCGCAGGGTCACACATTGTGGCTGTAGGTCGATTCCCATTCAAAATTAGAAATTTAATTAGAAAATTAAAGTTTTAGTATTTCCATTTTCTCTGCTCTAGCAAAGCGCGGCGTTGAGCTCCGCCACTCAACACACCATGCAACCAGAATTCGGCGGAAAATGGAGAACAGAGTTACTTAAGACAGGCAAAAATGTCAGTAAGTAAAAATCATTAATATTGTGTATTTAATTAATTAAACGCTATTAATCTATTCGTCGCCTTGGTAAGCAAACAAATTGATATTTTGTATTGAATATAATAAATAGTATTGACAGATTACTCGGACTTTACCATTTTTAAAGTTATAAAGTAAAATGTTCTTTTTTAATGTTTTTTCTACTAATTATGTACGTTATAATTAAAATATAAAATATTTTTCAACATTATAGAATAGCGTTTTATGACTTCCTCATATCGTTGCTGAAACAAGTCTTATAAACATTGCATGCAATATGCAATGGCTGTAGCTTGAAATTTTGTATTTAGAAAAAGAAAAACCAGTATGGTTGGTTGTATTGAGTTGGTACATTTAAGTCTGAATATTTCATAAAATATTTATAAAACTTATTGGCATCGATTCCGCATGTTATGTTTTTTTCTACTGAATGACTGACAGACAACGCACAGACACAATAACTGGAGTTGAAAAACTGGCTTAGGGACATCCAGGGGGACCTCCTCAACTATGAGAGGGTTTGTCTGTAAGTACAATTTACCAAACGCTACGGAACTTATTGATTTATTGTATCTATAAATATATATATGAACACTTCAAGAAAAAACCAAAATATTATTTTACAAAGCGATATAATAGATAATTGCCAAGTGTTTAATGTGTTAGCAATTTTTTTTTTGAAACAATAAAAAAGTCAATTTTTATTACACTAAGTGTAAAAAAACCTCACAAAAAAAAATTCGAGTACAGTGTTATCAATCACAACAGAACAAATACAAATACGAGTGCAAAGGGTTAATTTATACATGTATCTCGTTATGTCAATTATTTTTATATCATAGGGAAGAAACAAATGTTAAAACACAGGTGATTGATATTTTTTACAAATCCGAGTCCGACTCGCACGCGGCCATTTTTTATAATACTACCAGAGCAGCAAATGATTTAAATTAAATTATCATTAACCCAAGTGGAGATCGTACCCACAACCATTACATATACAGATAAACAAATGAAGCTACAAAAACATTAATTTCTTCAAATACATACTCTACACTTTGAATATAAAGCAAATTTACTTTTTTTAAAACGTAAACATAGAAATACAATAAATACATACATTTAAATAAAATGCCTTGGATCTGTCTCTTGAAATGCTCCTCCGTCTGTAAAACTTGTCGTTTGAAATTACATGCATTTCGTAAATGTGTGATGCACACTTCACATATACCGCCATTGCTATAATCCTCTGATACACTTAACTGTGGACAAAAAAAATATAAATAATAGATTTTTTTTAAATACATGAAAATCAGAGTGTAGAGACATATGAGCCCACCTCTTGGAAACTGTCCGATTACTTATTGAAGAAAATGTATAAAAATTTCAACGTAGCGGGACTCGAACCCGCGCCTCCTGGAAACCGACCAGGTTTATAACGTTTTCTAAATAAGTATTTTTCTTTTTTAAGTGTTGATTAACACTTTCAAAACTGTAGAATTGTTTTGAACACTAAACCACGTGTAAACATCAACCTGCATTAAAATTCTTATGGATATTTTTACAATTTATTTTTATGTCGTTGGCATGTGGTTTCCAACATATAGCAAAGTAGCGGCCTTCGCCCATTTGAACTACATGAATATTGATTTAAGAGTATTTAAGAAAAAAAATATTAATCATTATACTGTAATGTACCAAGTAAATCGTAATTTTAATCTTTTGATTTGTTGGTATTTAAAAAAAGAGTTTAGTTACTTCACTAGACGTCAATAACTAAACCCTTTTTTTACGTAGGCGATAAGTATGTAGGTGCGCAGGGCAAGTGCAACTTTGCCGCGAGAATTTTAGGATAAAAAAAATTGCATATGTATATGTTGCTCGCCAACTACCCTTATATTTCAACATTAGCTCTATAAATAACAATTACTTCAGATCGTCCGGACAAACAAAGACGGACAGAAATAAATGTATCATATTTGTTTCTGCTTTGCTATCCTGTAAATAAATATATGAAATATACTTGTAAAACATGGTTATCACAGACAGGCCCTTTAATTTTATTTATATGTAGGTATATAAATCAAATCAGCAGGGTAGGCAGACGGAACCTAGTGTTAAGACACTTCGTTCTCCACTTTCCGTCGAATTCACACTTTCATCACATCACACTTTGAGCCCCTCCGCCACAACTGGCCTCAAAAAAGTATATAGGTACTTATACAAAAGTTGGGCAACTTGATCAATCGATAAAACATATTTTCTTAAATTTTATAAATATTTGTTAATATTTCAATTAATCCCATTTAGTTTTAGCTGTCTACAAAATTTTAGTTTTTTTTCTTAAATTTGCATTAGGTATGTGTGCGATAAATGGATGAATAACAATATCACACCAACGAATTCCGATTATTCTTTTTATTGGAAAGGATTCAAGGATAGTTTGATGAAAGTTTGGTTAGGTTGTTATTATGAGATAAATTCTTGTCAGTAGTGAGATTCCTCATCGTGGCATTTCTTTTCAACCAACTTCAAAATAGAGAATGTTCTCATTTTCAACCGACTACATAAAAGGGTGGTTTCCAATTCACCCGTATATATATGAATGTTCTTGTCATGCCAAAATATTAATTTGCACAAATATAATACCTAATTAAGATTGAAGTTTTACATACGATTACCACTACCTACTCGTTTCAGCAGCATCCTTTCAATGTCTCCCACTTACAATCGTAAAATAAATTCATTTTTAACAAAAAAAAAACAAATTTAAACAACAAAATATAAAGTTAAGAAAATATACATAAAGTAAAACATATATTTTAAATTTGTGAAACAAAAATAATTAACAAAAGATTAATTTGGAAGTAGATGCAAAGTAAAATAAACAGGCAGGTGCGGGTAAATATTTCAGTACCGTGGTCAGTAATTATATACTTATTTTATAACTAAGTGTGTTTTGTTAAAATAATGCATCCTAATCAGGAAATTCACCAGTAAACATTGCTCGGCTTTAAAACTTAGAATTTGAGTCTAATCGAAAGGTACTGTGGCATCAGTCCTATATATAGATACTCCGACAAGAGACTGACCTGTTACCATGGTACTGGTGACTTATGTTAGGCCTTCAAATAAAATAGATATTGGTAGTTGAGTATCTTTCAGATCTCTCGATACTGGTGTCACCATGACGTCTTTAATATAAAAAATCCCATTTATCGTATCACCAGTCTTTCAAAACACTCCCCTTACAGCCGCGCCCAGTATCAGTATATT
>DWAP01000200.1:0-25797 GCA_018230625.1 Heliconius eleuchia | reverse complement strand
CCACCCCTGGCATTTAAAACCGGCGTGAAGTAGTGGCTTTATGCCACTGCGTTTCACATCAAGTAATGCCGGGACCCTGCGCCCAACCCACCTTAAAAGCCGGCAACGCACCAGTAGCTCCTTTGGTTGCACGGGGCCGTGGGCGGTGGTAATCACTTACCATCAGGTGACCCAAACGCTCGTTTGCCGTCTTTTCCATAAAAAAAAATTGAACTAATTTAGGATATAGGTGATGTTGATCTTACTTTTAGTTGGTCTATCAACGATTAAATACGTAAAATTATATATCGATTGATTTAGGCAAAAAAAATTATTACCCATTTCCAATTTGGAAAGTAGAAAGCAGTATTGATTAATCATTGGATCATTAAATGACTTTATCATCATGTCCATCCATCGCAGGATATAAACCTCTCAAAGCTCTCCGCTCGATCTTCAGCTCGTCCCTTCCAACCATAACCAGACCTGATGATTGAAAAAAATGATTTTACCTATCTTAATCGCGTATTACTACAGCCGCGTATATCTACATTTAAGTGTCTATAATACACTTTTTTCATCATCACACTTAACACCGCTTATAACAGAGAAAACAGAGAGAATATAGTGTAAATACACTCCACCCAATGTTACATATTAAGTAGCGAGACAAACCCGCACTATGTAGTGATATTAAGCAAAATGTACAAAATATATGAAGATAATAAAAACAGAAATAACTATATTATAAAACATGTTAGACCTTCATTAATAATCAAAAGTAATAACGATAACAGCTATCTACAGCTACTCAGCCACCACAGAGACAATAATATTCGAAGTAGGCTTGCAATGTTTACTGTATAAAGTAAATATAAGGATACAGATTATAATAAAATACACGGAAAGACTAAAGAAACTAGCTCGAGATAAATAGTTGCTTGGTTTTTTTAGTTCAATTCCACATAGTATTGCGCTGATGCTCAAACAATATATTGTGTTTGTAATATGAAGCCCTATAATGTAGCGGAAATAGAATATTAGATCATTCGTTGTGCTTAAAGTTTGTATGTAGTCTTAAAATTTAAAACTTTTTCTCGGTTATTTTCTCTCTTTTAACAGAATCGAAATTTTTTTGAGGCCAGTTGTGGCGCAGGAGCACAAACGTGTCACTGTAACTGAGTTACGTAGGTTGTTCGAGTCCCATTTGGGGAAATTAAATATTTAATGTTTTTATGTCCTAGCTCTGGTAACGCCGCAATAATGCCTCCAGAACGCCCGATGAGGCATCTCATCGGAAAATGGAGGACGAAAGTGTCTTAGTGAGAACGGAGTATCTTAATACTCGGTGTCCAGGTTCCCTAGGCCTACCATGGTATGTGTGGAATACAGCGCAAAGCTAAAAAACCCCTACAAGTGTAATTGGTGTAAAAATAAAAATTTATATTCCTGTTTGCTCTTCCATATGTACTGTTCATAGAAATTCCCAAACCTAATAATATGTAGAAAATCACCTACACATTCTGTTCCAATATTAAATTCTATGTGAAATCCGTATCTGGACAATAGCGAACCAGCTAAGGCAATGTACCGTAAATTATTGGCTGTGATAATATGAACAGCTAACATATTTTGCGGAAACCAGTAACATTATTGAAAGGACACACTGTCCGTCTGTTTATTGTATATTATAAGAAATCACGGGCGAAAGGTTTTAGAAATGTGTTTTGTAACGATATGGTCTGTGGGATAGCTAAGTGCATGCATTTATATGTCAGCGAATGAATAATAAATATATATTTATTGTTACTTTACTGTGGTCTGTTCTAGCGCTGGTACATGAGCGTGTGACTGTAAACGTGACAGGTTGTGGGTTCGACTCCCACTAGAGGATATGGCATATTGACTGTTCTGATTTCATCGCTCTAGTAATAAAGCAATACTCAACACGTAAACTCAAAATTCGGTGGAAGCTCGAGCCACGAGTGTTTTAATAGGAACGGAGTTTTTAATATTAGGTCCCTGAATTATCTGCGTAATGTCTTATGTGATTATGAATTTTTGAGCAGAATAAATAAAATACGATTGTTTTATTTCTTAGATATTGTTCGTTTAAGTTCTTTTGTTATCCGTCTCCTACAGTACTAGCTAAAAAGTACTAAAATACATTTCTCGACTTAAATAGGAAACTCTGAAATTAAGTAGTTTTTTTCACCATTTTCGAATTATTTTTACACCACATATTATAATACACGTACATACACACATTTCAACAATTTAAGTAAATTCTAAAGTGCTCGAAAACCATTTGTCTCGTACGTAGAAGCTGAAATTTTTGCAATCCAAATATCTTTGTAAGTTCAGTACTCTTTCGCTAATGGCATGCATTAGGATTCAGTCAAAGATTCTGATCACAGCCTAGAAAATGTTGTCAGGTCAATATTTACATATGAATTATTTTTTAATTTGGTTTTACAGAAACGAAGGAAAATAAAAGGTTTTTTTTTAATTTATTGCTGTATCCTATACATAGCAGAGTATGCGGAGGGAACCTAGGAACCTAGTGTTAAAACACATGGAGTGTCCAATTAAGACTCTTCCTATTCTCACATCACACTCTCACACACAAAAATTACACATAACATTTTGAAGATATAGTAAATCAAATGAATAGATATTTTTTGAATGTACGGCTTTGTTGGTCAGAGCGCTTGGACAGTTTCCAAGGAGCGTGAGTACAAATCCCACTATGCCTAAATTTTTTAAAAAGTATTCTTCATTTCTGAGTGTGGAATAACTCCTTTAAAATGTTTAAAAAATATAGATATTTCTTTAAAATTAACTATTATTAAAGTTATAAAAGTCATTCTAATATTATATTATATTATTTAATAAAAATATATATTTTCGTATGTAAAATAATATTTTAATATTTTTTTACTAATTGACATGACTAACACTTTTATAGGCTGTGGTCAAAAGATCTTCTGCTTTATAAATATGTAATCGTGAGTTAGTTATGTTTTACACTAACTATGAGAGAAATAACATTGTTTTTTTTTTAGCTTTACGCTTTATAAGCCCGCACAATAGAGTAGGGAAACTAGTGTCATAGCTCTCTGTTCCGCGCTTTTCAAAAGTGGAAAAGGGAGTTGCTGAATTGACTGTTAAAAGGCTCAAGGGATAGTAGGGTAGGCAGTAGGTATCTTATTTCTATTCAATTTACTGTATTTTCCACTCAATTATTGAAACATTGCGTGTTGAGGGACAGAAATTAACACCATGTTATCTACCAGAAGTGTGAAATTAATATCAGGTAAGTTAAGTTAAAATAATCCTTCCCCAATACAGCAATTGAACCCCCAACCGTCTAGTTTACAATAAAAAACAATAATATTAAGAAAAAATATTAAGACAAGTAGGGAAACAACAAATAGTTTAAGTTTATACGACATTCCGGCTACCGATTGTTACCGAAACGTTTAATCAATTCTCAATAACACCGGTACCGACGTAACTACTTGTTTGACTTTAAATTATCATTGGAAATTTTGAAATTTGCTAAGTAAAGTGCCGCCGGAGCTTAACTCTATAACTATATATAATTTAGGATATTTCATACAGTGCCTTATCTGTTTTGTAATTTTTTTTTTTGTTTCACTCCAGAATTCGGCGGAAAATGGGGAACAGAAGTGTTTTGATAGGAACGAAGTACATCGACCTTTATACTACATCGACAGGTTCCGTCTGCCTAGCCTGATGTGTAAATGCGGGATGCAGCGTGAAGTTATAAGAATAGCTCACTCGCACATAGCGGGATAAGTACAGAGAACCTATTGCCAGGACACTCCCGTCCACACTACTTTCCACCTAATTTTCATTGAATGGCGAAATGTAACATCGCGCTTTGTCTTGACAGAGCAAGAAAATTAAATAAAATAAATTATCCGAACAGTGAACGCTGTGGTTCACGGATTCTTTTGAGAATTTATATTGAAAACATCCTCAAACGAATCCTCAAATGAATATGAACTTAATGTTATATAATATATATATATATATATATATATATATATATATATATATATATATATATTTTATTATATGAAATATCAGCCTTTTGTATTTTATCCATGTCCAACATCCAAGGCATATATTCAAAGGAATAAAAAGGGATGAAAGCACGTACGTTCTGGACTATATGTTGAATTTAATTCGAGATTGTTTATGTTTAAAATATTTTGTTATCCTTTCCTAATTAAGATTTTTATTAAGTCTACTTGTAACTATGTAAAAAGGCAAAAAAATTGAGTATGCTTTTCGGCCTTTGTTCGGCCTTGTTCTTTCAGCCAAAAGACTTTACACCAAAACGTACCTTAGGTGACAAGGCGGTAAGAGAGGACTGAGGTTAGGTAGGTAGGGTATTGAGTTGGTCTGGCGATGGTGATTAGATCACTACTAATCATGAATAGTGGAACTCTTCAGAGCAAAAAAACCACTCGCGTAAAGCATATAAAACGTGTTTTCTTTTGTATTTTTTTAGATAATTATTAAAACTAGATTAACTAAGCCTATAGAAAGAAATTTCATAATATAAACGATTTTTTGCTAGGTATTTATAGACTTCTCAAAGTTCTTATTTCCTTTTATTTACTTATCACATAAAAATACAAATAAATTTGTATATTGAAACGAAATCATTTACAATAGAATTGTTGATCTGTCACTACTATCTATGTCTATCTACTACACTCATCACGTAGTTTTTTTTCTATGCAGACGTTACACCTATAGGCTTATAGGATCAACAAGTGTAGGTTCAAATCGAATACTAAATAAAACTCAAAAGCTTACGTCTTATAACTTAACCATTTGTCACGAGTGCCGCAATACTGATTATTATCACTCCATTGACATGAGTTAAAGCTGTTGATTACACGAAATCGCAGCCAGATTACGCCTCGAGCCTAAAGGACGAGTTTTAGAATAATATCTACCTTTCTATCTACTAACAACTAGGGAATAACTTTATTAACTTGTGACATTTTTACTTGAAACTAAATATAGTTTGCTACATTATTATTATTACTCATAGCAGTGCAATCAAAAGTGATCTGGGAACCTAATGTCAAAACACTACGTTCCCATTAAGACACTTCCGTTCCCGACCTTTTGCCGAATTCTAGATGGATTGCGTATTGCGATGGATATCGTAAATGTCGGAAAGCCGTTTTTGCCACGTTACCAGAGCGAGGAAATGAATATATTCAATATTTAATTTCCTCGAGTGGGAATCGAATCCATAACGTGTCGCGCTGAAAGACACACATTTGTGCCTCTGCGCCATTAGAGTCTTATACATTTTTTTACATAAACCCTCTATGTTAAAAATATTTCTACTTAAGTATACTATATACCATCTATAAACATATTGTGTTAATAAAAATTTAAGTAAATATCCGTCAATAAATCAACAGGCAATTAAAAATTATAGCGCGAGCAGTAGAAAAGGTTTTTGATTAATAAACTAGAGAAATTTAATTTTTATTTAAATATGTATAGTACGTAAGGTACAATACCAAAATGTTTTTGTCAGGAAGTACATGAAATGGGCGCTGATACCTCATTAATATTGCTTCGAACACTGTCTTTGTCAAAGCCTCGCTGAAGTGAGGATGGTATGTTCCACTTAGCTTGATTTGATTATATAGACATTTATTTTTTTAATATATTATGTATTAATGAATTATTTTATATTAACATAGAATCTATTCATATAGACCCTTAGTACTGCTACTAGTATTTTAGATTTACCACATTATTAGTTAATTTAGGTATATTTTTGAGATTCACGCTGTATCTTGCATGAGACCCAGTGTTAAGAAAGTACTGCGTTGAATGACAAGAGACTGTCTAGTTTATGAGGCAGTGTGTTGAGAGGCGTAACTCAACGCGTACGTGCAAAGTCTCGCATGTTTGCCTTGTTACCAGAGTGACAAAAATGAACCTGCAGGCAGATGCTGTGCTGCTGCGCAACAACAGCCATAATATAGATATCGCTAAGTATTTTTTTTTATTTAAAAAATTTATTAATAATAAAATAAAATAAATTCAGTCTTCACAAGACATAATACTAAATGAAAGGTCTGCTTATTTGAGGGGAATTTGGCATACATATATTTTTCTTATTCTGTATTATAATTTTTTCTATTTAATAAATTAATTAAACATATTTTATTTTACTTTTTATGTTTTTAAGAAATACTAAAAGCCTATGAAGAATTATGATTAGATCACATATATCGAGATATTGAGCCACAAGTGAAACAAAACTTTTAACACGCGAGTAAATTGAATACGTCGGTCCGCCTCTTACCTGTACCTCGTTATGTGCCAGAATATTGAATAGCCGTATACGATACAGCGATAAATAATCCAAAATTCATATTTTATTAATTTAAACGGCTTCATACTTGATCGAAACGGCTGTTGGAATTGATTACTGAATTTATCTTATCAAATTAACGGAGCGAGTTTCCTTTCTTTATTATATTATTTTCCGTGATTGATAGTAAGTAGATCTTATTGTCTAGCATTGACATTTATAGTATCTTGAATTCTTTTAAGCTTTCTTAGCTTTTTTTATCTCCATTGTTTTAGCTTCACGCTGTACCCCGCAGATAGTAACGTATATAGAACCTGGAAACTTATTAACACTCCGTTGCCAGTATGACATTTCTATTCTACACTTTCAACTAAGCTCAGCAGCTTCGAGGCATTGGGTGCTAAATAGCAGAACTGAATGCTTTGCCTCGTTACCAGAACGATAACATAAAGATATTAAATATTTCATATCCTAGAATGGGAATCGAACCGTTGCGTTTACAGACGCACGCTTATGCTCCTCCTTCATGCTCTCATCGGCTTTTTCAGCTTTTTGATACCTTATAGATCTGATTTAAAAAAATATATGTAAAGATTATATTTTTTATTAATTAAATTTATTGGCATATTTTTAATTGGCTTTACCTTTATCTATCGATGTGTATAAGAAAATCTAATTGATCACTATGCAATATTGTCACGGTATGAACCTTATTTTATTTATTAATAAAACTAATTAAAAACTAGGACGACCAGGATGACGAAATAAACTTTAATGTGTGGTTTTTTATAATTAAGATTTTTTTTTTAATTTTACTTTTTTTACGCAACTGGACACTATTAATATACATCATATTTGAAAGGTTAACAAATATCCTATTATATCGTTGGATATGTAAGAAATAAGTATAATTTCCTTATAAGGCTTTCGAAGAACACATGCATTATCTAACTAATTTAACTTAACTCCAACATATGTTAAAACACCCCCTTGGAAATAAAATAAACTACAATTTAACTATCAATTTCAAGGATAATAAGCACAGCAGGCTGTCAAAGTGTCCGTCAAGCAATTAGTCGTTATGTAAGCGTTTTCATTATAATTATATTTGAATTTATAACGGTCGTTATTTCGTTTTTTTTGTCACCAAACCGTTTAGTTGAGTATTAAGCGGAAGATTTTTTTATTGATTAATAATTTTGTTTGCTAATAGTGATAGTAGAGTGGTAGCGATGACTGGACGGAAAGTGGGGGACGTAGTGAAGCTTCACTACTAACTACTACTTTACCACTAACTTGAAGATACAAAATGTTGTATTTTACTTTAATGAATCAAAAACAGATTCATATATTATATGGAATTCTTTACCTTTGAAGTAGCTACTGGAGTGCGAACGCTTATAGAGCAGTCAAATTATTGCATATCCTACAAAACGTTTTCTAATTTTTCACACGAATACGAAAAAAGGGCGTACTGTCTAAGCATTACTATTGTTTTTTTTTTTAATATAAATAAAAAAAGGCATGGTATTTTAAAGTAAACAAATACTTAGTACATTGTAGTTATGAAAAACGAAAGACATTATTTTTTATTGGAAAGAAAAACATTCTTTTCCACAATAATAGACAATCAATAATTCATAAAACGCCCAACAGTAAGAAAATCCAATAGCGAGGTAGTATAGGCTACTTTGGTTCGAGTGAATTTTTTATACCAGGTCGCCTTCCCCTTGGAAAAACACCGCCACACTCCAGGGACTTGGCTAATAAACGTCGGGGCTGCCAAATTAGATTATGGATGCGGTATTGTAATATTATACGTATTTTTTAGTTTCCCGCTTCATCCTTAGTAGCCTAGCCGGAGAGAATGGATTACGGAGCACCAAACGCTACAGTCTCAACATACCTCTCTCGCTTCGTTCACTCTCATTTTGCCATACGGGGAGGTTTTCATTCCTCAATCGAGGTATTCCTCTGCCTCTCTTACTCATAACTATTTTAGCATATATTTTACAAAACAGAGGCTATGTAAATATTAACTGTAATAACATAAAAATGACCATTTAAATAAAGTTTAACTCGGCTTGCCAGATGCGTGAAACGCAACGCCTCCAGAATTTAACGGAAAGTGAGGAACAGATGTGTCTTTATGGAAACAGAGTGTCATAACACTAGATTTACCTCTGCCAACTCTGCTATTAAAATAAAAAAATCTAACTTCAAGGTTTACTTTAATGAAAAGTGGGTCTATAAATTGTAAGTTGTATCTTTAGAAATACTTTTAAGAACAGGTAAATAAATTATTGTAAAAATAAAAAATAATGTAATAAAATAATGTAAAAAATTAATGATGTATATTTAGTTATAGGCATAGTAAGTACTGAGACTGTCAGGTTAAGTTTATGATTCATTTATTTGTTAATAACTCAATATTTCCATGAATTACTGTATCGCTCATTAACAAGAAGAAACACGATGTTGAGTTCCACCACTCAATCGCCCGCTCTGTGCGGCGATAGAGAGGTGGAGTCAGCCCTGTGCAGCTAAAAAAAATGGAGTAACAGAACACTATAGAAGTATTAAAATACCACATCCATAGAGCAAAAATTACAAATCCTATATAGTCATCTGGTAGTTCTCAGGCAAGCTAAAACAGCCGGTAAGCTAGGCCCTCGGGCTTTTAATTTGTATGGCGCCGCGTATATTATGTATGGAAATTTTGATTGTTTGATTAGAACCTTAGTAACGTTGAATTTTCCTTCCTTGCCTGTCTACGTACATATATGCAAAATTATGAAGTATTTCTACTTTTTATGTGTAATTTTATTTTTAATAATTCAAGTAATTGTGTGTTACTGAGAAATGGTTAAAAGACGTTTTAAATTTGTACTAACGCTAAGTGCTAGCTTAGTTATTAATTTACGTTAGTAATAGTTTGCTATGCAGAGTGTGTCTATCTTCACCAGTTTAAATCAAACCACAGCTTGAACTACTCTATAAAACCTACTATAATAAAATAAAACTGGTTAAGTGCGAGCCGGACTCGCCCATCGAGGCTTCCATAACAATATCAGAATGATAGGACAACAGGAAGTATACCGTAGATCTTATAAAATTTAACAACTTATGTTTGCAGGCATATTCACTCATTTTGTATGAAATAAATTTCAAATTTAAATTAGTAGTGTTTTTCTATGAAATATCTATCTTGGCTTACCTATTAATTATTAAAAAAAGTTTTCCCATAAATCAAAAAAATATTTTTTCAAATAAAATAAATATGGTATGGTTCTTTGATTATAGCGTTCCTAGCGTGCCAGTAGAGCACATATCGCCAATATCACGTGGAGAAAACACAAAATAAATAATAAAATTATCGTTGTAAAATATATCGCCATGAGAATGACGTAAATAGACACTAACCTGTCGAAGTGACAAAATCGCACACGCCTTATTCACGAATAATGAAATCGAGTAGTAGTACTTAATGTTGATACACCGATTCCGATTTGACATTTCCAGGCTTTATTTAAAAATAAGTCTAAGTTCTCAATAGCACCAAGGAAAAGAAAGGAGGGAGCAGTACTTTACACACACACGGTTTTGACAAAACATTCCAACTAAATTAAAATAAAATATCCTATGGCTTTGCATGTTACGTTACGACTAATAGTTCTGTCGTTACTATGAAGCACATAAAAAATATACACGTTATATTAATTATGAATATAAGTGATTAAGAACAAAAATGTAACGGTAAATATTATATATCAATTTATTTTGTCGGTGACGATTACAACTCAATCATCAAAAACAACAAAACAAACAATGGCGGCGGGGCATGCGGTACTGTCATATTGCGATAGGGATGCAAAAATCACATTAAATATCAATTTTTTTAGAATTATATTAATTATTACTCGTCTGTACCGTTGTGTTGGGTGTACTGGACCAATACGATACCGAATATTAATATCATAATATTTAAGTTTAGTTGCAATAACCCCTTTGAATATAAAAATAACAAAAATATTTATTGCATTATGTTTTTCAAATATTTCTTACAGAAACCAATAAATAGTATGCGATGTGACTTAAAATAGATTGAAATGCATTATTGGACAATTATAAATGGGTAAAAAGTAAAAGATTGATTCAAAGCAAACCAATGTTAATGATATTATTATTTAAGCTACAATACTATCTTACTAAACACCGAGTTCAAAATTGCGCCATTTTTTCATATAATAGCTATAAATAATAGTGTAATTATTACAAACAATTATTTATCCTTCAATGCAATAATAATTATAAACAGAGATATTAAATAACTCAAGCTGTCAATAGTTTCCAAAATTTTATTATTTTAAAATACAAGAAGGTGACATTTTGTTACGTCGTTGAAGGGTCGGTCCTTTTGTATTTCGCGCCAATTTTGTAGTGTTACTTTATCGTGCAGGAATGATTGCTTAATAAGATAAAATAGTTCATAATAAATGTAGGTTATACTTTTACGCGTGATTTGATATTAAAATAATCAATAAAATTGTCAATACTCTAAATAATTTCTAAATACTCATGGTTTGCCTTTGCTACGTTTCGAAGTGAGTTTTTGTGGGTTTCCGTGCAACATTTTAAGACTCGTATCTATTTAAGTTGTATACTAAAATTATTGAACACATGTAAATAGTATCAAAAATCTAAATTAAAACATTTTTTTTTAGTTTGCAGCCACATAATTTATTATTTCAACAAAAACAATCAAAATATTAAGAACAAACATTAGTAGGAGTTAAATAATATATACAGTCGTGAGTAGCTCGAGTCTGATTAAAATTTGGTCTCCCAAGTCGTGAGTTTCGAATCACGAAGCAGCTTATTATATCTGGCGAAAATGTTTTAAAATACATTTCTTTTCCTTTATAAGATCAATCAATGTATGTATAGTGGTTTTGTTAAAAGGCTTTTATGTATTTATATGATTTATTATGGTTACGTTCAATATATTAGTGTTATTTTTTTAGGTGGTTTGTCGTTTCCGACAGAGTAGAAGTTGTGAGTTCGATTCCCAGTCGAGAAAATAAAATATTTAATATTTTCTGCACATTGTCTTGCACAGTCTTGCACAGTCGCTCCGGTAATGAGACAAAGTGAAGCATTGAATTTTGCACGCATCACGCAATGCCTCAATGATCCGGGGGAAAATGGAGAACGGAGTGTCTTAGCACCAAGATCCCAGGTTCCTTCTGCCTACGCCCTACTATGAACAGGCTAAAAAACTGATTTGTAGATACTGCAGGTGAGTCTAATATGAGCATTATATAGCTACTACCAGTTCTCTCAATTAAATTTAATTATCTTATTTTTTATTATTAAATTTATCTTATCTTACGTATAAAACATATAATTTGTACACACTACAAATTGAATAAGATTAAAATCTTTTTATTTAACAAATCATTTAAATATTTGCTCTTAACAACACGACACTATGATTGATATATAAAGCTGTTAGTTTCCAATGAGCGAAAGTAGAGACAAGCTGCTTTGACAGGCATTAGTAAAAGTTGACATTTGACTAATATATTTTGAGATAGACGTACAGCAGCAGCACAGTACATGACGATAAACGTGACGGTTGTGGGTTCAATTACCACTCGGACAAATTAATTACCACCATTTCTTAATTAATTACCACCATCGCTTTGGTAACTCAAATATCTCGAAAATCGATTACGGAAATGGGAGTGTCTTTACACTAGGTTTTAACCTTCTCAACTTAGTATAAGTCATAGTAACATTAGTGCGGAATACAACGTGAAGCAATAAAAAAAAAATTATTACTCCATCTACAAGATTAAACTCATTTTTTATCAAATCTATTAACGTTTTCGCCTACATCATTGTCTTTAGATAAGAACCACCGTTCAATCTTCTTTAGCGAACTTTAATTCTGAAAGTAGGCTGTAATGGCACCTCCATCAAAACCTATACAAGCCTTATTGACATTGCTATTTCATCCACTCATCCTTTTATTGTATTAAGAAGGAATGAGATAAAAAATCGACACGTGAATTGATCACAGATTAAAATTGATTGTACGGACGTGTCTTTTATCCAAGGGACACGTTACGATTGATTTCTCATTAATCTTTATTTGTAGTAAGTTTTTGCTAGCTTTATTTTCTTCAAATGCTTTTAAGTGTGACGATTTAATTTGTATACGATGTATTGTACTGATATAAAAAAATATTTGAAGATTTTTTCTCAGCTACACGCTGTATCCCGCACACAGCAGGGTAGGCAGAGGGAACCTAGTGTTAAGACACTCGGTTCCCTTAGTTAGTTCGTTCGTGTATGTAAAATCCTGCAAGCTCACTTTGACCCCCTTTCTAATGTCCGATTGAAATCACAACTTCAGTTCTGATGATTATGAAATTACATATCAATATTGTTGCTAATCAAAAATCAAAGTACCGAATATAACTGTACACGTAGTTTTGGGGTTCGATTGCCACTCTTACTATTTATAATGAAATTACTATTTATAAGAAACGGTCACACATTATGCCTTATTTTTCCTGCATAGAACAGCAGGCAGCATCTAGTATTTTCACTCTATAGCACGATAGTCTCGCAACATAATGCAATGTTGTTCAAATGATCATAAAGGTAGAGAGAGAGAGAGAGATAGAGAACGAACGAAGTGATCAGAGCGCTCGGACGGTTTCCAACGGACGCAGATTTGAGTGCAGCTATCTCAAAATTTCTATACGCTTTCTTTGTTTGAAATAACACTTTAAACATATTAAAAATGTATGTAGAATTAAAATTAATTAAAGCAATTTCATGCTTTAACTTTGAATGGATCCGCTAGAATAGGCCACAAGAGTGCAATACCATCGCTGAGATTAGTTTTACGATCCATAAACTCAGAATGGATTGTTTCTTAAACACAATACAGGTAATACCATACTTAATGACTAATAGACATAGGTTATTTACCGGTAGATTATATCTTTGAAGAGATTTTCAGAGAGAGAAGAGCATTTTCATATAAATAGCTTTGTATTATATAATAGAAATGTGTGCAAACGATTGTTGATAACAATTGCAATGTTGAACCTATAGTACAAATGTGTTAGTTTATGCAGCATCATGCTGTATCCCGCATAAAGTGGTTAGGCAAAGGGGGTCTATCCATTTCCATCTCTATTTTCGAGGAAGTGCATGTAGATTAGCAGAACTCAACGCCACATTTTGTTTACAGAGCGATACAATGAAAACAAAAAAATAACAAAAAGTCCTCAAGTGGGGACTGGACCCACAAATATCGTGTCCCACTCCACCACGACTACCTCTGACCATAGACAAATCATTAGCAATCAAATAGTAGCATTACTATATACCTTACATTACACTCCAAAGCCTTCAACACCATCGATCATTCGGCGGGGCCATTAAAAGAAATTACGCATTTAAACAAAAATATTGAAACGAATCTTGTTAATTAAAAACGTCAATCAACAGTTTCTAAAGTCGATTTTGGTGAGTGGAATAGAATATAAATTGTATAGATATGCCATTAAGATATAAGACGGTGTGAGAAAGATTGACTGCGTGATTTGATTTGATTGATCTTTGTTCTTTTTCTCTGTTATGTACATATATTCTGTTTTATGTAGTGATTCAAAATCACTAGCTTATGTTCACTATTTATAAGCTATGACTTTCATAAACAATGTTTCACATTACATATTTTACCTATTTATTAAATTTATATTTTGTTCATCTTCACACTGTATCCACCATATAACATAGTGTGAGGGAACTAGGATCAAGACACTTTGTTCTCTACTTTCCGCCACAATTCGAACTGTAGATAGCGCGTTCATTGACAGAGCTGTAAAATAATCTATTTCCTTGAGTGGGTATCGAACCCACTGCCAGTGTTAGGTCAAGATGGCCTCAAAAAAATCTAAAGTATGAGATATCTATCCTATATTCTAAGATCCACAAAATGACTGTTAAAGACGACAACAAATAAATCGTCAAATTAAATCTAATTAAAGTTAACTGTCGGTAGAACCCGAACACTTTGTGTTGCGACGCGCGTTAATGAGACAACGGATTTAATGGGCCTTTCTGAAAGTTATTGTTATTGTGTCACCTTTTAATGCTAACTAAGGAATATTTTAGACACTAAATACCGAAATATCGTAATTAAATATATATTTATATTACCTTTTACGCAGTCATTTTAAGGTGGCGTTGAATTACGCCACTTAAAACGCAATACCTTTAAAATTCGGCGGAAAGTGGACAACGGAAGTGTCTTAATGGGGACGCAGTATCTTAACTCTAGGTTCGCGGGTTCCCTCTGCATAGTAGGCAATGTACGGAAAACAGCGTGATATTAACAGTGTGATATTTTTGATTGTGTTGTGATATATTTATATTTGTATAATGCGTTTTGTCTTATACTAGATCAGAAAAAATATATATTTGCTATTATTTAAATTTAATAAATTGAGGATATCCTCATAGCAAAGCCTATAAGTATAAAACGAGTGTTCGATTACCACTTGAGGAAATGGATTACTGAACTTATTTAATTTCTTATTCTGGTAAACACAATATCATCATTTAGCACATAATGTCTCGAAGATAAGGCGAAAATTGGGGAAGAGAGTGCCTTAATACTAGTATTATTTGGAATTCAAACTTAGGTACCATCGACTTACCCTGCTTTATGGGGAGTACAGCGTAAAGCTGTAAAAAATAGTGGAATTGAACCAACAACATACAAAATCACTAACAACTTAACCATTTGGAGCAAGATTTTTTCCTCTTTCAATCCTTAGAGAATAATATTGATATACAAAAAAAAAGGTTCTATACACCTAACAAATACCTACAGTACACATCGTTGTCATATGCTAATGCGGACGGGACGTAAGGTCGAAGCCTGTTTATTCAAATAATGTTAACCCATATCTCACCTCGGCCGCCGCTTGTATTATTTTAATTCGTTCATCCATATTTAGTATAGGTAGGTACCTACTCGCGGTGTACGCGTGAGTCACGATATAAATAAAGTATTTGTGAGTTATAATTGTAATTATTTTTAACCGATTTTAAAAATGATGATTGGTGTTTTCCAAGAAAATAGTGGCGTGTCTTGCTTCTTTACCAGAGCAAGGAAACCAAAATATTAAAATATTCGAGTGGGAATCGGATCCACTACTTGTCGCGTTTAGGCCAACGCTTGTGCACCTGCGCACCACTGACCTCAAACAGTCCCCTTTGTTCTAATATATTTGAAACGCAGCTTAACCCACTTCCCACGTGGGGTGACGAATTATTTTTATTTACTCACTTCGGTAACAAGACATATGACTTTAAGGCCCGCTACTTAATACGCAGTGTCTCGAAAGTTGTGCAAAAAATAGAGAATCGATGCTTTATCCTACATATCACAAGGAGGGCAGAGAAATCTCTCTGTCCGTACATTACTTTTCTAAATTCAAGCGTGGCTTCCATAGTACCGAATCTAAACACTAAGCCCTGTCCTATAAAGAAGTTCCTTCTCCCTATATCGAGCCGTCGTACCACTGAATCACGACAGCCTGAAATAATATAAAAAACACGCGGTGATTTCTTAAGGAATTTGCTATGCATCGTAACTCGTACTTTGCGCCCAAAACTGATATAAAAACGAAATATTTTTTCGCCATATTATACTGAAGTCAAAGAGACCGTATAGGCAAAAAAAAGTTGCAAAAACCAAGCCTCGTGGTCAATTTTCGTGTTCCACGCCTTTTTAAAAATCTATTATACTGGCTTTACAGTGGGTGGCTAAAAGATCTTCTTTTGTTATACAATTTTATGTTTTTTTTTTAAATTCATATTCTCTTTCAAGACTACCGCACTATTAGTTATTGAAGCTATTGTCTTCTATTGTTTCGTTAATAGTGATATACATGTATAATTATTTTTAAATTAGTTCACCTAATTATGTTAAAGTACCGAAATGGGGCTGGCTCCTGGCTTCAATTTAGTGGCTTTTTTTTTCATTTAAAATAATAAAAAATAGGAACGGCCATTATGACAAGGAGACAACGTCTAACTGCAAACGCGATGGTTGTAAATTCGAATCCTAAAAATTCGAAAATTCGAATCCAAAAGGTCTTAAACTCCAGAGAATAACGGAGAACGTAGTGTCTGGAACGTAGAACGTAGAACGTAGAACGTAGGCATAAGCTTACCTTACTATATATATCCTACATAGAACAAAAAGTAAACCTGTAAAAAAGATACGCAATTATAAAACCGAAAATAAGCTGATGCGTAATTTTCTTTTTATTATACTCATTCTAAATAAACAAAAACCAGACAGAGCATTGGACTGAAAATATAGGTTGTGGGTTTGATTCCCATTCGGGTAAAGGAATTATTTTAATTTTCTCGCCCTAATAACAAAACAAAGGATGCTTGAGTTCGTTCCTTAACACTCAATTTTTCCAAAATTGTTAGGTGCGTCAGTTACGAAGTGACTTAATATTATATTCAACATCAATATTTACTCAATATTTACACCAAAATTCAGGTAAATCTAAGGCTCTACACAAAATGAATATGCAAATGAGGACCCCAAATAGTCATAAGCCTGTTCATAACAAAACAACTGAATATCCCAACAACAGAGTGTTTGAATAGGACCCCACCAAAATCATATCTTAATATGTATTTAATGTATTAATGAGGAAAGGGAACCCTTGTTAAGTTCTGTTATTCGATAACTTCGAATATAATTGCAGTTTGGATTATCTTTCAAGTAATAGATTTTGGTAATAGTTGGTACTATGTTTAATATTGGTCTTTATTTAAGTCGCTTTAGTATGGGTATATTTGGTTTGGGTGAAAGTTTCCAAAGTAAATATTTGTAATGTATAAGATGTACCCTATTTTCTGTATCTTTTATACATATGAGAAACTTTAGTAAATTCATGATAATAGGAATGTTTAAAGAAAGCGACAGGTTCAATTCCAACATCCTTCCATGTTGAAATTGAACCCAACGCGTCGAACAACTGTCGCGATTATAGTCAAACGATGTCCCATTGGCCTCATTATAGATTAAAAAAATTAAATAAATTAATCACTTTTAATTCGAGTTTTCCAACACAAGATTACCTCACTCTACCCTATTATATGCGGGATACAGAGATGGCGTGAAGTTAACATATAAGAAATTCCATGAAGCCTAATAGAAATGAACGTCTTAATTATCTACAGTACTTAGACTATTTTCAAGAGAAGTGGGTTCGGTTACCGTTACGTTTAAATATAAATACGCACCAAAAAATTAAAAAAATATATTAAAAGAAGTATATAAAAAAAACAGCTTCACGCTGTATCCCGCACACAGTCCGGTAGACAGAGGGAACCTAGTTTTAAGACACTCCGTTCCCCACTTTTTGTCGAATTTTGGAGGTATTGCGTGTTGAGTGGCAGAACTCAACACCGCGCTTTTGCCTCAACACCAGAGCGAAGAAATGGAAATATAAATTTAACTAAAATTTTTCATCTCCTCGAGTAGGGATCGAGCCCACAACCAGTCGATTTTACAGTCACTCTTTGTACCACTGCGCCACGACTGGCCTTTCTTTTTTGATTCATTTTTTTTAAAATAAAAAATACTTCTAAAAACGATAAGCAGGTAGATTTCTAGAATTTTCGGGTTTCTCAGCATAATGCATGACTCTTACAATTACAAAATTATATTAGCTATTAGTTATAAGCATTTGTACAATGTAAATATTTTAATATGCGGTCAGGTCAGTTGCATCCTAAGGATACGTTTCAATAAGCGTGTTAACATCCGTCACGTACTTCACGATCTTGGTGGTCATTATCATAGGTCAAAGAAGAATGTGTAGAAGTGACTTTTTTATATAATTTAATAATCTGTAAAACTAGAGTTATAATCTACGACGTTTGTTTTTGCTTCACGCTGTATTTCGTACATAGAAAAGTA
The DNA here is from genome assembly GCA_018230625.1 of Heliconius eleuchia. Taxonomy (NCBI): domain Eukaryota; kingdom Metazoa; phylum Arthropoda; class Insecta; order Lepidoptera; family Nymphalidae; genus Heliconius; species Heliconius eleuchia. Next base: position 7,393 of record DWAP01000200.1, on the reverse strand, counting down.
GACAGAAGGAACCTAGAATACTTGTGAGAAGATACTTTCATTCCCAATTTTCAGCTTAGTTCTGGAGGTATAACGTGTTGAGTAGCAGGATTTAACGCCGTAGTATTTTTCCGTTACCAGAGCAGTTACTTGGGAGAATTAGATATTAAATATTTATTTTCCCCGAGTCTAAATCGATCCCACAACTGTCGCGTTGATGACCCTGCGGTTATTAACGTTTAACAAATTTGCAGCAGCAGCAGCTGGTGCAGTGTATGACTGGAAACACAATCGTTGTGGGTTTAATTCTCACTCTGGCAAATTTATACATATAAAAAATATTTTTTTTTCTGCACTAGTAGAAAAAGTTGACAAGGTCTTGGTTTCTGTAATTTTACTAAAATAGGAAAACTGTTTCACATATAAAGAAAAAAAAACAAAACATGATTTAACCAATAAAATCCTGTCACTCTTAAGATAGATAGATAAATTTTTGACTTTTGCAAGGTTGAGTGTGAGTACTTATCACTTTGCTTGCAATGTTGCGAATCTAAAAACAACGTCACGCGACGTGAAGTACCTTGAAGTGACTTGACACGTACATAACGTTATATAACATATCATAACGTTACATATCATAGTATAAAATATGTATGTTACATTCAAACATTTGAATTCACATCAGGATAAAATTACACGATTGGCACAATATTTTACAATAAATTTTAATAGTCTGCCTTATATCACTAAAAGTGATCTCTTCCAGGCAACCTAATCAGGAGGATATTTTGATAAGAGCTGATATGGCGCGGTGTTAGAGAGCAAGAAGGGTATCCAACACAAAACTAATTTTACAATTTGGAATAGTTCTTGAGAATAGCGCATTTAACCAATCAAACTCTTTTTTCCTAATAATATTAGTATATATAAATACAGATTTAAATAAATATATATTTGGAAAATAACAAAAAAATAAAGGAATAAAATTTTCTCACATACTATTAACTTCATAATAAAAACTAAATTACTGCCACTTGGTAGAACTAGCTCTACCTAGATTCTAGACATATACTGCAATGCGTCGTGAACTTTTTTAGCTTAATTTTCTACTTTCAAATTTTATATAAAATATTTCGTATAAAGATGAATTTTATAACGTTGTATGTATATTTTTTTTATTATCTTGAAAATTTAGAGAGTAGGGATTTTTGCCAGTGTTTACCTCGAATGTAAAGCAAAATTACATCGTTTCCCGTATGGGGAATAAGAATGATCCTGTGTTTAGCTTCAAGAAATGTCTTGTCTGTTTGTCTGTTCCTGTCTCGAGACTTTGCATTTAAGTGTCGCAACTCACTCTGTTTTCTCTTGTCGCAGTAACAATTATTTTAATGCTTATTTCTTCTCTAGTCTGAGAATCAACCACTTCAACCATTTCCAGACTTGCGTTGTATGCCCCTAAATAGTTTTACTTAAATTTATTTATAAATATTCAACATAACATATAATATCGTAGGCAAAAATAATAACTTGCATTGTATGCCCCTAAATAGTTTTACTTAAATTTATTTATAAATATTCAACATAACATATAATATCGTAGGCAAAAATAATAAGAATAATAATGAGGCCAGTCGTAGCGCAGGGGCACAAAGTGTGACTGTAAAACCAACTGGTTGTGGGTTCGATCCCCACTCGAGGAGATGAAATATTTACTTAAATTTATATTTCTATTTCTTCGCTCTGCTGTCGAGGCAAAGCGCGGCGTTGACTTCTGCCACTTGACACGCAATGCCTCAAGAATTCGGCAGAACGTGGGGATCGGAGTGTCTTAGCATTATAGGTTCCCCTCTGCCTAAGCAGGATACAGCGTGAAATAAAAAAAAAACAAAACATTTTATAGCTTTTATTATATTCTTTGTACTATGCGTCTGCCGCAACGTTTGATATGAGACCGGCGCGTGCGCACGGAAACCTATTACACGCTAGCTTAGTAGGTATTACGAATTTCGATTGCGTTTAAGAAACGTGTTGAAAAATATATGCACTATGAATATGTGATAATATTTTTTGTCTCTAGGATTTTTGAGATAATTTATAATCCACTTTCTGTACTTATAAATATTAGTATATATTTTTAACTTCACACTTTAGCCTGTATATAGCAATGCAAATAAAAGGCGTAGCGTTGAGCCACGACACTCAAAAGGCTCGAAAATTAGGGAACAGAGTGTTTAGGCACTAAGTACCCTCTGCCCTGCTCAGTTATATTCGGAATATATAGTATAACTAATATATTATTGTTTTTAAAAACTATTAAAATACCTAAATGTTAAACAAGATATATCACTTCTACTTTGTCAGCTTTAATCATACACATGCATCTTAATTTATACCTTACATTATAAAACTCACGGCTCTATAAGAATTAGATCCACCCTCTTAATTACTTAAGTCTTTGTAATTGTTTGTATGTAACCATGCGGGTCGAAGGGTTCCGGAATCATTTTTGAGCATAATATAAAGTAATTTTATTAATTATTAAATCTTTAATTAATTTCTACTCTTGTAAAATGAAACAAAATTAATACTAACACTAGTACACGCTATACAACGTGAAGTTTGCTTAATATCAAATCTCTATATTAAAATTCCAGGAGATCAAATCTTTTCGCTATTTTAAATTGCTGTGGGGAGCACAAGCGTCTGACTGTTAGAATCATAGACCGTTGTGGTTCGATTCCCACTCTAAGAAATGAAAAATTAACCAGGCGCGGCGCTGAGTTTCGCTACTCTACACGCAATATTTCAATAAATCGGTGACCAGGTGGGGCTGAAGTGTCTTAACGCTAGGTTCCCGAGTTCCGTCTGCTTACTTTGCTACATGAAGGATACAGCGTGAAGCACATAAAAAATATACCTACATGCACAAATATTTTACACGTATGTATAAAATTTTATATGTGGATTTAATAAAAGCCATATAAAAAGTAATAATTATCTAGTTCCAAAATTACAAGAACATATTAATAATTGAAACAAATAAATTACTTTATGGTACTTTTAAGAAATATTTAAGTTCAAATTCGAGTTAATGAAAAAAATGTAAAAAAAAACACCGTTCTCAAATCTAAAGATGATCATCTCAAAACATAATGAAATCTCTTTACGTAATCCGATTTATAAAACTCGTTTCTTTAGAATCGATTGAGATAAATATCGATCATTCACTGACATTCCAATTACGATACAATACTGCCTGTAAAGTGAGCTGAGTAGCGTAAAGCTTTGTTCATCATACGTTTAAAAAATTGGTTTTTGTATGTTATTTCATATTTATATCTATTATTTGTAATATAATCAATGACAAATGCAGTAATATTTTATCATTTAATCTTTTTATTTCACACTATGTATAGAAAAATATTATTACAAAACATAAAAAAATTAATGACTTATATTATCTTAAAATGAAATTATTCGACGTCACATCTATACATTATGTTTACAAAGGATACTTAAAATCGTTTTATTATTTTTTGTTTGTACTTGCAACTGATAACTTTAATAAAACTAGCGTCGATTTGAATCGATTTATAGATTTTTTTTTAAACGTACAAATTTATTGAGAGTGTGTCAAATTGTCAATTGTTGGTATCCTCACGAGATTCCGAGATAAATGATCTTGACAGAGAGACTGACGTACAACAAAGTGATCTTAAAAGAATTCCATTTTTATGTTTTGAGAGAAAAACCTAAAAAAGGGTACATGTGCTTGGAAATCCGCATTCAATCATACGTAACTGAACTTTTCTACGGTGGCATTAACAGCTATTATATTTAAATGTTTATCTAATATATATTGTATTGATTCCAAATTTAAATTCAATCGTCTATCAAAATTGCTTACATTCTTCAACGTACATCGATATCCGTGGTGTTTTACTAAGAACAAAGACGTAATAAAAAGGCATTACATATTGTAGTAGTACTTGAAGGAACGTTTGTAGAATGGGAATTATAGGCATAAATATATAATTATATATTTAGCTAAGAAATATTATTTAATATGTTTTACACAATATAATACTCTTCTTACTTCATAATTGACAGACAACCCTCTAAAATATATATTTTTATTTTTTTTCATTATGAACTTAGCCCAAGAAATGCTTAACATTTAATTGTAACAAACTGATTTACGACGTTCCAAATCGGTTATCTTACATCTATTTGTGTTTTCAATGCTTGTTTTCGTTTATGTAATGTATGGGAGCAATGTAACCTATCCGTTTGAAGATTACGGTCTTTTCAACGGTGCCCGTTGTGGTTTTACTTTAGTCGGGCTTTCTCTAAATGAGCTTTTTAGATTAAAAATATTTTTCTTAACCTTAATTTTAAATGAAAGAATATTATTTATATCGTATAGAAATAATTATAACGTATCGTATAGAAATAAATATATCTCTTATAACAAAACGCAGCGTTAAGTTCTGCAAGTCATCATGCAATTTCATAAATTCTGACGAAAAATGGAGTATTCTTGCACTAACTTCTATACGGGAACAAGCTTAAAATTGACAAAAAAAATATTGACTTTATAATACATACATTTAAGACACTAGCAATAATTTTGAAATAAAAGCAATTGGTAGCGGTTCGTTCAACATAAAGTTTCAGTTTTACAACAGTTTGATGTTCGTAGCATTAATAAAATGTAGCTACTTAAATAGTTTCCAGAATAAATGTCTAACTGTAAACGCGACAGTTGTGGATTTGATTCCAAATCGGGGAAATTAATACTTTTCCTAGGTTCTGGTATCGAGACAGCGCGGCTTTTTGCTCTGCTACTCAACAACAGGCAGTGTTTCATAAAATAGATTGGGCTTGGTGAACGGAGCGTCTTAACACTAGGTTCCCTCTGTATAGGGTATACAAAAAAGGCTAAAAATTATGATGTCCAATCTTATAATCCTGTAATAAATAAGTACATTTTTATATTTAAGTCCACCTTAACACACTCTATTTATATTTAAAAATAGCCGAAAATACAAAAGAAATAGACAGAAATAGTAGTAAAAACTAGTATATTGAATAGTAACAAATAAAAATCGTTAGAGCATGACAAACTATAATAAAGGAGGCTTTATCTAATCTCATGGTGATGCAACAGTAGTTTTTTACCCACCATGCCATTGACACTTCATACTGTAAAAGATTAATAATATGATGATAAGTTAATTTATAGTGATTGGGTAATATTTAAAATCGTGTAATTTATTCAACTTAGTGTAATTAAGTTCAAAGAGTATCGACGTTTTTTGAGCTTACGTTGCCTGTAAAGTATACATATTGGTTTTTTCATTGGTTGAGAAGATACTTTATTCATACGTTAAGGATAAAGTGCGGCGTTAAGTTCCGCCACTAAATACGCAATGTATAGAAAAATAGTCGGAAAGTGTGGAACATAGTGTCTTAACACTAGGTTCCCTGTCACTTTCAACTTAATAATATTAATTGATGTACAATAATTAATCTCAAAGAAGTACTGACTGACACTATTTTAAATTTTAAGACACTTTGTAACTTTCAATCTTTAAGATTGTTAAGGAAACAATGAAATATAATCATTTATTTGAAGATACTATTATACATAATTGAGTCACAAAGCATAGGTTTAGAAGAACGTTTAATTTTAGCTTAAATGCTTCGTAGTTGTAAAAAATGAAATATCCATACCTGTACATTTACATATTCTAGAATACTCAAGTACTCTAACTACTCTTTGGAGTGAACTCCAATCCTTTTAGTTTCTTTAACAGTTCTTATTAACATCTAATTAATTTAACTCTTGCATATTCCTCAAGTGTTTCCACCCTCTCCCACCTGTTCAAAAGTCAACAAGCGCGAAAGAGAGTGCCAATCCCTCCCACCCTTACATTTAGTAAATGGTACTCTACAGTTTGCGACTCTTTAAAACGCGACGAAGCATTAAATAAAGAGACCTATTCACGTCACGACTAAATAAATGGTAGCAGTTCTTTCTTGAAAACATTGATTTTAAGTAGTTCGAGAAATGCTACGTTTATGGTGGCCTTTTTGGGTGTTTTATTCTAGTTTTATAGTAGAACACTTTAAAAGTAGAGTTTATTAGCCATTTAAAAGATATTTTCGAGCTGAATTTTCTTACAAAATGTAAATTGAGTAAATGTTACAGAAATGCACTTAAGGAAGTCAATTATATGCAGTTAATGGTTGAACATTGATCGTTTTATCATCATTTAACCAAAACATGAAGAAACATAACTAAATCAAATGAAGATAGCCAATACTTAATTATATTATATTATGAGACTGTCGTGGCGCAGTGGCACAAGCGTGTGACTGTAATCACGGCGGTCGTGTGTTCGATTTCCACCCCGTGGAATTAATTATTGTTTTTTAATATTTTATTTTCCTCGCTCTGGTAACTAGGCAAATTGCAGTGTTGAATTCCGCTACTTAACACGCAAGGCCTCCAGAACTCGGCGGAAAGTGAGGAACGAAAAGGCCTTAATGGGGAATTCAAATTTGTCTACGTTGCTGAGTGTGAAACACTACATGAAGCTAATAAAACGTATTACTTCCTGCCCAAATTCAAGACATTACATATTGAGTGGCGAAACTTAACCCGGCGCTTAGCGTCACGATGGTTTTACATAAAATAAATACAAAATAAAAGCCGAGCTATCTTAACATTAGGTTCTCATTCATTAATATAAATAATTATAAAGTAAAGTTATTTTCATATCGTAAAAGTATTTTCATTTCTCTACTATTATAACAAGGCAAAAGCGCGAGGTTGAGTTCCGTCAGCTTGTAATGCCTCGAAAATTCAGCAGAAAGTGGGGAACGGAGTGTCTTACTAGGTTCCCTCTGCCTATTCTGCTATATACGGGATATAGCGTGAAGCTAAAAAAAACACGAGTAAATTAATGTATAGTAATTATTGTAGATAGTAAGTAAACTACGGAACCTTTATCACTTAGTTTTATATAAAAATAGGAGTTATAAATATATATCCTAGTAGACCATCTAGTCACAGTGGGTCAGTTGACGGTGTCTCCGCGGGTTGTGAGTTCAATTTCCATTTCAGGGTATTGAAATAATAATTATTTATCCAAAATTGGACAAAGCGTGGGGAGCGGAGAGCATGTATATATTTTTGTATTCGGTATTGAATATAATTTAAATAGTATTTTGTTGGCTTTACGCTATATACTTGGGTAAACAGAGGGAACCTATTGTTAAGACATTACTTTCTGCAAAATTTTCAGAAATTGTGTATTAAGAAATTACGGAATTCATTGTGGTATGTATTGTTATGTGCCGTGTGATCCCGGCCTAGAATAGGATCATCCTGGTACTGGTGGTGTCG
>DWAP01000199.1:0-25839 GCA_018230625.1 Heliconius eleuchia | reverse complement strand
TGTGGACTCTCACTACTACAGAGAATGAGACAGTGTCCCTAGATGAGCACTAGATGACTTTATCAGATACCACAGGAAAGAAGAGTTTGAAACTACCTAATTTAGTATGCTAGAACTAAGTACCATGGACTTATATCGCATAATTTGCGCACTTGCGTGTATCTAAGTGAACTGGCAAATAGCTCTATTTATGTTCACTCGTTAAATTATTCTTGTGTATAGAAATAGTAGTCATTTTATGAAATTATTTGTATCTCACGTTCTTGGAGAAATAATAAGGTGTACGTAAAGGTGGCTCATAATAATAATATTTTAGGCTTTGGCTGTATCCCGTATACATTAGGTTAGGCAGTCCCGTATACATTAGGATTCCTCATCCCTCCGAGTGGGAATTAAACACAAATGTTTCGTTTACAGTCGCACTCTTGGCCCCTGAGCTACGACACACACACTTATTTTACATAATAAAACAAAAGCACGGCGTTAAGTTCCACCACTCAATACGCGATATATGGAAAATTATGCGTGAAAAACAGAATGTCTTAATACCGGGTACCATCTAACATGCTTTATGTTGGAAAAAATCAAGTACTCTAACCAAATCTACTTTGCCTTAGTTGCCACGTACGTCTGTTGTCCGTTGATTTATAAACCATCAACTTAAGATTTTTTACAAGCTCTCAGAACTGTGTTTTGCATATACCTAAATACTTTTTGCTTTTGTTTTTATTGCTCCTCGGTCGGTCTGCATTAGTATTAGCCGATAACACCTAATAACTTTTCCGTTATTAGGTGCAAATAAACCACTCGGATTGGTCGATTTCTAATAATTATTCAAATATTCGGCTGTCCATTTACAACTGTGTTAGAGGCATCTACTACAGCTCCATCGATTCGCGGCAAAAACTTATTAAAAATACGATAGGTATATAAAATCTTGTCTCTTATTTCAGTATATGAAGTACTGTTACCATAAATGTATCCAATGAAGATTTTTTTTGTTGTCATATATTATAATATTATAAAGAGAGTTTGTTTGGTTGAGCACGCCAATTTCAGGAACTTCTGGGTCGAATTGATAAATTATTTTAGTTTAATTTCTATAACGTTCGCTATTAATTATTTCCATATAACGAAGCTGGGGGTGAAAGCTAGTATCATAATAAACACAACCACAGATATCTAAGATATTTTATTTTAATTCAAAATTATCCATTCGCCCCACACACTCCCACATTACGGTCCACGTTTAGATTTCGTTGGGAATCTCAGAGCGCAAAAAATCCCTTTTGTGTCAGGCGTGTGAATAGAGAGGAATACAAGCGAGCCCTTAAGTCTTTTGTGAGTGACGCAGTATTACGCCAGCACCTGACGCTACCTGACTGCCTGATTCTGCCTAACTTTGCCTGCCTGTAAATATAGATGTTTTCAGTTTGATCATCATGATCATGATGATGATCATCTTTTTCATTTATGCTGATTTGAAGTCCTTTTTCTTTAATTAAAATTAGATATATTCGAATTTCACCGAAATCATTTTAATAGTTTTTGAAATATGATTATCCACACATTTCTGGATAGAATATACATATATATTTAAGTCGATTTGATTTTTCTCAAATGACTTCGATACATATATTATTCAGTGCAAATTGTCAAAGCTCGAGGCGTTTCAGGACGAGACAGTGGTCGGGATCATTTCACGAACACTCTACATTACCATGAGCATTGTTCAGTCGCATTCAGAGAACATGCAACAAGATGCATATCTCGGGGCAAAGTCATAGTTACTGTTTAACGTGATATTGGATAAAGCTCTTTCGACGGTCACAGTCGTCGTTTTCAAATATCTAATAATATTGTTAATATGATAAAATGTAAAAAATCGGCCTTAAATAGAAGCTATTTTCTGTAAGATCACTTTACTGTCCGTGTATTAATATTCAGGTTTTCATGTTGAGATTGTTTCTTTGCAACTGAACTATCTACGTTTTTTTAGGCATTTATCAATGATCCTAGAGTTAAGACAGTCCGTTCGCCTCATTATCATAGCGATGAAACATAAATATTTAATATTTCATTTCCTCGAAGGGGAACCAAACCCACAACCAGTCGTGTTTACAATCGTATGCTTGTGCCCTGCGCCACGACTGGCCTCACTGTCAAACTTATAGTACCCATTACACCTAAAGTACGTAAGACACACCTCGTAAGTGGTAGATGCAAGAGGTCGTACGTCGCTCGCAGGTACCGGCCGTCGTCGACCGCGGGCTCTCAGAGCTGCGGGGGGCAACAGATGTTGCTTATAGCATCTTAGAGATTTAATTTATAAAAAATATCTCATTAAATTATTTATTTACTTCTCCGAACAACAGAGGATTGGCTATTAATCTAAAATTCAATCTTATTGATAGACATCAAGAGTGGAGTGTTGAAGGTGCCTTCGGCCAGTAGGTCGCGCCATGGGTGCGGTAAGAAGGGAGGGGGTGAAACGCTACGGGGTTGTTTCTATTACAAACCTTTATAATTCATAGCAATTATAAAAAATTGATATGTTTTTTATTGATGAGTACTTATAGTGGCTGATCCCCGCGCGGGCTCAGCGCAGTTCGCCAGCGGGATGTCTCCTAATTGTTACTGTATTATGATTATATATTACGAGAGAACTATAAAATAGTATGTTTATTGTACACAAATAAAAAATATAAATAACACGAAAAAATATAAAATAATAAAAATACAAATATACATGAGGCCAGTCGTGGTACAAGCGTGAGACTATAAACTTGGCAGGTTGTGGATTCGATTCCCACTCGAGGAAATGAAATATTCAATAATTTCATTTCTTCGCTTTGTTAACGCGGCAAAGCGCAACATCGAGTTCCGCCACACAATACGCAATGCCTCTAGAATTCAGCGGACAATAAGAAACGAAAGGAATTAATGGAAACAAAGTGTCCTAACACTACGTTCCCATATAAGCTCTTCCTACACTGTTATATTCTATGGGATACAGCGTGAAGCCAAATAAAAAACGTAACATACACATATACCACATATGACATAATATGTAGTAAAATGTTTTTCTAGTATTATTAAAAACAATAAAGTACTTTAGTTTAAAAATCTTCTTTTCAAAGTAAAGCTTGGACTTAAATAAAGTCAAGTGGTCATAAAGGCTGTCGAGGCTCAGTCGTCGTACAATGGGGCGGTCGCTAATCCGCATTGTGTCTGAAGCAATTCTTTGATTCTTGTTTTCAATGTTACATTGAAATCAAGAATAGCAACGGACAGCGAGAAAAAGATAGAGAATAATTCTATTTTGTGTTTGACCTTCTATCTTTAGAATTATATTGTCCACTTATAGCTATACTAAATGTTTCGTAGCTAAATGATTAATATTACAAGAACATTTAAAAAGTACAAGCACTTATTATTATTTTTATTATTGTTATATTTTATATGGCTTCAGAATGTATCCCTTATAGCACGTAGATGAAGGGAACCAAATGTTAATACTAAGGCGTTCTGATAGTTACGCACCGCCCAATTTTCTAGACTTTGGATGATGCCGCGGAACTCAATGCCGCGTTTTGTTTTTTTTTTATCAGTCCGAGGAAAGGAAAATATTTAATTCCAAACCTACAAAAGAAATGAATAAGACAGGTAGGCGCGTGCGTCTCTAAATATCCTCGTGGAGGTGAACTTTTCTAGTACATGTTTGACTTCTTCTAATATTAAATCTGAATATTTATTTTACTGAAGAATTTAAATAATTTTGCTTTTGATAAGCTATTATAATTTTATGTTTTGTGAAAAACTTGTTACAAAAAATATAATAATATATAACACTAATAAAGCTGAAATAAAATTAAAAATTGTGAAAAGGTTCTCTAATTAAAGGTTGCTCGGCGCGTTTCCTTACCAACTGGCGACGATGACACGAGCGAAGTATACATTGCCTCGCGCTCACCGTTTTAACATATACGAGTATAAGAAACGAGCAATGGCACTAAATCGAGTATTTCCCTTCGTCGCGTGCACGACTTACGCTAACGTAAGTGCCTCGATAGGACTTTCGTAAAGAGTTCAACGCGCGATCCTCTGCTCTCTGAACGTAGCAGTACTATTGATAGCATTTTTTTTAACTACTACTACTGATAGCATTTTTTTATGGGTAGGTAGAGGAAGCGTAGGGTTAAGACACTCCGCTGCACACTTCCCGCCGAATAGCAGATTATACTATGATAAAAAAAGCTTCAGATTTTTGTCGCATAGCTTAATAGACAGAAAGAACATAGTGTTAAAGCATTTGGTTCTCCGCGCACCGCCCATTTTACACTACAATATATTTTGAGTAGTGAAAAATAAACCTTTTTTCTTAATAAAAGTATATCGAATAAAACTAATACTATTAGATATAGATTTAGACGAGAGCGATGGGGAATAACAGAAAAAAGACACGACAAATTATTTAGATGAATTCAGGCTCCGCAAAAAGTTCTGAAGTCCAATATCTATTAATTGGAGAGGTGTATTATTGACAGTATCAGTATGCCTGGACCAACGTTATCAGCGAGGGCCAGCAATGGCCAGCAAGGGCCAGCGAGGGTCAGCACGGACCAGCACGGGGTAGCACGAGCTACAATGCGTATTTAATAGTGTGTAGTTACGAGTATGCCCCCCGGCCAGCGCGCGCGCATACCTGCCGCCCGCACCGCGTCTGTGTGCGTGCGCCTATACCTGTGTACCTGTACAAGGATCTAACTTGTATTTATTAAATTTGGTTTAGTAAAACTACTTTTGTGCAATAAATAATTTTATAGTCAAGTTGATGTTTTCTTCAAATATGTTGTATTGAAAATTATTAAGTTAGTTTTCACCATATTTTTTTAACTATTTACATGCATATGAGGATTTTTATAATATAATATGTTCTAATATAAAAGAAAATCTTTGTTATCAAAACCGCATTCCTCTTATTTTATTCGTAAACAAAAAACATAAAATATACCAAAAAACAAACAAGTACGTGTAAGAAACTAATATAATCAACAAGTATCACAATTTTTATAAAAGTAAACGAAATATTAAATTTTACAATTCGGTTATATAAAAAAACAACTTTTGAATATATTTACAACCTCGATCTGTGCACTAGTGTGCCTGTGTTCATACGTGCATGTTTTATTTGCGAGTGTGCTGCTGGTGTGTGCGTGTGTGTGTGAGGCGGCGCGGGCGCACGGCGGCAGTACACGATGGGAGGTTGCAGCGGTCGGTAGTGGCCGTGTCGAGTGATGTCGCAGCATGTCGGCTGCCCGTGTGTTGTTCTTGTGCGCTTGTTGGCTGGCGGTCGCAGCTCCCGCCGCCGCCGCGCGCCCCTCACGCATACACCACCTCGTTCCCGCGAGGCACAAACACTCCGAATTCGTCAAGGGAAAGAGTAAGTCTGCCCTACGCCTAACAGCCTACCGTTTAGTGTATCCAAGTGTGATTCGGACTTATGTCTAAAAGTAATACTGTGTAGTGTTTTGGAAGCGAAGAAAACCGTCTCGAGTGGTCTTTTCCGTTCTTTACAACTATAATTTCCGTAACAATCGCTTCTCTATCGTTGGTGCGACTATACCAAACATACAAGTATAAGATCAAGCGCGTGGGCACGTTATTGCCGTGCAGTGAAACCTTAAAAAACACCAGCGCCTCTTATTCTCGTAAAAGGCAATGGAAACTAAATGTTTTTTTTTGTCTTAACTCAAAAATGTAACTGCGTCATTGAGGCCCAAACTTGGACCTTTGATTGTTATTTCCTAGTGACGAACAAGGCTTCAGGAATTTTCCGGAATGTATATCAAGCACTGTGTAAGAGTGCGTGTGCTGAGTCCCGGCGCCTACTGAACGATCGTAAACAAACAGTCTCTTAGTGTAATGTATTTAATATAACTTGGACGAGCTCTTTAAAAGAAATCTTGTGAATAGTATGGAAGCCATCGTGGCGCAGAGACACAGCGTCTTATTGTAAATGCAACGGTTCTGGTTTCGATTCCCATTTAGGTTCACTCTGTCTTTCTAATATAAATATAAGTTTTAAACGTGCGTGAATATAAAACAACCGGCCAAGTGTGAGTCAGACTTGCACATGTAGAGATCCTTGCCAATAACTACAGAAACGGCAAAAAAAAATCATACTTTTTAATTAATTCTGTTTCAGTTATCGTGGCAAAAGAAATATATCACCTATAAAAAATTCAATTATCTAACTATCACGGTTCATGAGATACCTGGTGACAGACGGACAGACAGACACAGCAAAGTCTTAGCAATAGGATCCCTTTGGGTACGGAACCCTGAAAAAGGCATAATAGGGTAATGTAGGTAATATTATGTTTATACTACAAACAAACATCCGTAACTCGTGTGTGATTTTCCTTTCAGCACCGGTAGCGGGATTCGAACCATTTTGATTGAGGCGCGAATTCAAAACCCGCTATGTTAAAACTTTTAGATGTCTCTAAGAATTATTTTTTACTAGTTGTACATTCATAATTTTACTTTTCATTAATTGTCAATTGCCAGCTATTACCTGTGAATTTACCGCATCCCGCATTCCCGGTCTATTCACATGACTAAGTGTTGCGTTTGACATAAGACTTTTATTTAATACAATTGTATTAACAGTGTCTTGAGGTTAGTGCGTTCAACCAAATAAATACTTTAGCCTTATAATATCAGTATAGATACCATATTAAAAACAAATTCTCAGTTCTAGAGGTGAAGTGTAAAGGTAACACCAACGGTTACAAAATTATTTAAACATTGACATAAGGATTACACAAAAAACGTGTAACAATAGAAAGAAAGAGCATCCCCGGTTGAGATTTATCCAGGAAAGTTCATTAGCACGGCTATTGTAAACTCGTTTAGTCCACTTGTCATATAATTCACATTTACAACGCTTGCCATGAGAGGGCCATTGTTTTATTCGATTGTTCTCCGTCTGCGGTCCCCGGACCCACTCCTACAACTACACTGGTACCTATCGTTACCTGCAACCTCTACGTTACCTGTAACCTCTAATTACCTCTTACCTGTGAGCTATGTAGATGTCATTAAAACAATATTAATATCAAATTACATTACAATTTCGCCATTAGTGACAAGCAACACAAGAATTTAAAAAAGAAACGTTTCAAATTGATTTGTTAATTATGGGCATACGTATAAATTACATAATAGTTTTTCTTAAAATTATTTTAAATAATGGCAACTCCTCTTTAGTATTTGACCTTTAGCAAAGATTTCGTATTTTCAACGTTTTTTTTGCTATAACTTACATATTTCCGCATTGTTGATTAACCAATATTTGCGATTTTTCTCAATTTTGCTTAAAAAAAAAAGGAAACAAAACTGCGCAATATGCTATATTTATATTCTAATTAGTTTAACGATCGACGACGACACAGAGAACAAGGTATATTATATTAGTAATTAAAATTATATAAAACTGGTTTAAGTAAGTGCCATTGATTGGTCGATAGCAATAGTAAAACTTGACGTGTGAAATGTTACTGTCTGGTTTTATATAAAGTTTATTTTTTATTATTTCTAGCCGCCATATCTATGACGACAAAATGTCAAATATATTTTTTCCCTGTTCTCGTGGGCATTTCGGGAAATCCTCACTTACGGGCCCAATTTCAGCATTCTACTCTTGTCTTTAATAGGCAAAATAATCTATTAATATAGCGTAGTTAAATATACAAAACGTGATCGTTTTTCAAAGAATTTATAGTTTTGTTATTGCAAAACTCCTTAGAGATCCATCAGTAAGCAGCTAAGACAAAAGCTACGTTAGATGAATTTCACCAGCACTGCCTGTACTAAAAATACATTTGTTCTCTAAGTACAGTAACGAAATTCAATAATTTAAATGAAATAAATATTACATATATATATTACATAAATATTATATATATATATAGATAATAAAGTTAATTGTAGCCAAGTTGGGCGTAAGAGTGCGCCTCAGTGAAAGGTAGAACTACTCGAATGAAATGTTAGTCGATACAAACTGGTTCCAAAGCTTTAGAATGCAAGTAAATGGATAAAAACATTAACCTGAGACAAACCAGTCACTGCGCTTTGTGCGCCGCCGGCCCGACGGCGTACGCCGCGCCGCGACTTTACTCGCTGGCCTGACTGGCTTGAATAGCCTGGAGCTTTGTATGATTAGACCAAAATTTCTTTTTTAGATAATGTGGATAACAAACACTTTTAAAATATTTAAAATAGACCAACAGTAAGCATAGAAATACGCATTTGATAGCATAACGTGACACTGCGACGGTTGTAGGTACGATTCCTCGAGGTAAAACGCATCTTTGATTATCGAAAATCGACATGCAATGTCTTGAAAATTGGGCAGGAAATAGGAACTAGCTTAACACGATGTTCCCTCTACTGACCCTGCTAAGTGCGGGATACAATGTAAAGCTAGAGAGCGCATTTTCAAATTGTCCTTTATTACGGTACGTATTCGCACCGGCGCGGTGGTCACGGTGGTCGCTGGTGCGCAGTGACCGGTCAACATCCACACGTGAATGCTATCGCCCGTGCCATCGCCATCGACTGTACAACTGGGTCGACGGAAATATCGCTGCCACTGCCTACACAGACACTCCTACTGACTACTGCGCCGCCGAATCGAACCTCGAACTACATGTACTCTCTAATGACGTTAAAAACCTCATTGCTGTCCACGTAACGGTGTGGGAGGAGGAATTAAATTAACTAATGAAAAAAATGTCGCGTCGTCATATGAAAGCTGTTATTATCTGGCGGTTCTTACGCTGGTAGTTCAATTAAAACAAATGTTTGCTACTTATAAACTGATTGATGTTAAAGTTTTTTTTTTTTTTTACTTAGGGCCACTAAAAAGGGCGTTAATTATCAAGAAGATAATTATCAAGAGCAATTGTGTACTTCGTAATATATACGTATGTAACAAATAATGTAGTTCATGGCTAATTCCTCTGAAAGATAAGTTTTAAATTATTTATATATAAATATTGACAATGCAAGGGTGCGCTCCACGCACCACCTCATCAGTTTCATACCAGGCTTGTTAATTGAAATGATACGCTCTATAAAAATATTATAAAAATGTGTTCGTAAGAATTAAATCTAAAATGAGGTCGACATGCTCTAATACCTTTTCAACGTCATACGAGTACCTACGAGTACATTGTTTTTTTTATCAGTTTCACGCAGTATCCCGCGTTTAGCAAGGTAGCCAGAGGTAACCTGGTGTTAATTGCACTCCGTTCTCCACTTTTCGCCAAATTTTTTGAGGCATTGCGTGCTGAGCGGAACTCAACGCCTGGTTTTTGTCTTGGTACCACTTGTGCCCCCGTGTCACGACAGCCTGGATGACCCTTTGCTTTTAATATTTTTCTTTTAATTATATTATTTTTCGCGATATTGCATGTTGATTGGCGCTTCTCTTGTCAAACGGGCGAGGAAAACCAAACTTGATCATTCCCACGATTGGAAATCGAACCCACGAGAGTTGCGCCTACAGTCAGACGGCAGCCAGAATTAATTATTAAAAAAACATAAGGCGATTATTTCAAAGATTATATTGCCCACTTCCATCATTGCTATACTTTTCTAATCTCGACTTGGATAGCTTGCGATGTTCCGCAAAGGGAATAATAGATACAAATGAGTATTTACCTGAGCTGGTCGTCGCAGCCTCGCGGACATACTTCACAATACAATGTAACATCTTAAAAAAAAATCCTTTGTCCCGTAGTGCAGGTAAAAATTTACTATTGACTCTTTTGTTTAATTTGGATATCGTCGACTAGAATGGCGTGTCATTAAATTTATTCTCAAGTATTTGGAACTGGATTCTTAAATATTTGAAAAAGTATTCATTTAACGTAAGTATAGTTGGATTTTATTTTAGACTCGTCGTCCGCAAATTTTTTTTTGAGTGTTTTTTTCGGTTTTTTTTCGTGATTGTAAGAATTTCGAGAAATCCGCTTTTACTGATCCTCTTCACTATCATACCTAGCTACATGTCAAATATCAATTTATATATCCAGTTATTACATCTGTGCAGGGACATCTGGTAATAAGACAAAGCCACCCAAAGTCATATTAACAAAGCGTACTTGCTGATAAATAAAAAAAATCCCCCAAAAGAGATTCGAACTCACGACGCGCTTGTAGACACGCTGTGCCTGATACATTGAAATGACTTATATGTTAAATCATCACAAGCGCAATGAGTCCGGAAAAACGATCAAATGTAAATGTATTCTCTCCAAAATAAAACATTTAAATACAAACTACGTTAGTTATTTACATTATAAAAATAAATCATGAACCCATGAAGACCGACCGCGTCGACACGGATTCTCGATCGTCACACGTTATATGCCACAATCGCGTCTAACACTAACATAGCGTTTGTCATTGCACAATGTACAGTACGATCGACGAGTCGTGGTCGCTCTGAGCTATGTAGATGGGTGTGAAGACTTGATTTTAAGATTCGTCTTACTTTAGATTATTTTCTTTACGAGTGAGCAATGTGCGAAAGTTCAGAATCTATATTTCAGGGCAGCCACAACTCGTTGACCCCACTGTGAGCTATTTCCATGGTTCAATCACAAATAGCGGTGTTACGTGTAGCGTAGTAGAGAAAACTGGCTTCAAACCCGTAACCAGCCCGCCCACGCGCACCGCCCCCGCCGCTCCCACTGCCTCTTCGGTCTCATTTCGGATGACCTAAGTTCCCTCCAATAAAGCAAACTCGAAATTATCTATTTAACTTAATATTTTTTTTTGTTGTTTAAGCTGTAGAAAGACTTCTATATATAATAATTTGCGCTTGTAATATCTTTAGTATATTTTATTGTAGTTTTTTTTTTTACTTTTTTGTCATAGAATTTATTTTACATTAGCATGAATATATTAGATATTATTTTATATACTGACGTAAATTATTTCTTTTTCAGTTTGCATCGGTACAAATGGCCGGATGTCAGTCCCGTCAAACAAGGACACACACTACAGAAATCTACGAGACCGCTTCACAAACTGCACATACGTCGACGGTAACTTGGAGTTGACGTGGCTTCAAAATGAAACTATGGATCTCTCATTCCTGCAGCACATCAGAGAAGTGACAGGATACGTCCTCATCTCTTACGTCAAAGTGAACCAAATTATTTTACCGCAATTACAAATTATTAGAGGCCGAACTCTTTTCAAATTGAACGTTCGGGAAGAAGAATTTGCGCTTTTGGTAACGATGTCTTCGGCTTTCACGCTTGAGCTTCCAGCTCTACGCGACGTACTCCGAGGCAGCGTGGGCATTTACAACAATTACAACTTATGTCATGTGAAAACTATAAATTGGGATGAAATAATAACGGGCATAAATGCCACTTATGTGTTCGTGTATACATTTACGGCACCTGAAAGGGAATGTCCTCCGTGCCATCCGTCTTGTGAGGCCGGCTGTTGGGGTGAAGGAGCTCATAATTGTCAGAAGTTTTCCAAGACAAACTGTAGTCCACAATGTGCCCAAGGCCGCTGTTTTGGTCCTAACCCCAGGGACTGCTGCAATACTTTCTGTGCAGGAGGGTGCACCGGACCCTTACCAAGTCAGTGCTTAGCGTGTCGCAACTTTTACGACGAAGGTACATGTTCTCAAGAATGTCCTCCAATGCAAAAGTACAATCCAACCACATACTCCTGGGAACCGAACCCGAGTGGAAAATATGCGTATGGTGCGACGTGCGTGAGAAACTGCCCAGAACATTTACTAAAGGATAATGGTGCGTGTGTAAGAAGTTGTCCACCCAACAAAACAGCAGTCAACGGAGAATGTATTCCTTGCAACGTGACTTGTCCAAAAACATGCCGCGCTGAAAAACCTATCCACTCCGGAAATATAGACAGTTTCAGAGATTGCACCATTATAGATGGTTCAATAGAAATACTCGAAATGACATTCACTGGGTTTCAACATGTTAATCCAGATTATTCCTTCGGTGAACGCTATCCTAAAATGGAACCCGATGCATTAGAAGTTTTTAGCACAGTAAGAGAAGTGACCGGATATTTAAACGTTCAAGCACACCATCCCAATTTTACCAGTCTCTCATACTTTAGAAACTTGGAAGTGATTGGAGGTCGTCAAGTAGTCGAAAATTTATTTGCTTCCCTTTATATTGTTAAAACATCTTTAAAATCATTGGGACTGAAGTCACTAAAACGAGTCAATTCAGGTGCAATAGCAATTATGGAAAACAGGCATTTATGTTTTGCTGAACACATTGCTTGGAACAAGCTTGTCAAATCCAAAGACCACAAACAAGTGATTCAGAAAAATGGTGATCAAAGAACTTGTGGTGAGTTTTTATGCGATGCGTTTTGTTTTGAGGATCCTCATTTAGACTTATTTAAAAATATTACCTATAACATTGCCTAGGCGACTTAAGCGTTTATTCTGTGAACGCTTGCGAATACATATTTTTAAAATCTGATAACTGTTTGCTATGCGACTTTTCACATATTGTATTTAGCTAAAATAATTTTGATATATATCTTATTATTTTCTATTTAGAAAAATCTCACTTAGTATGCGACGCCGAGTGTTCTTCTGATGGATGTTGGGGACCTGGACCAGACCAATGCCTTTCCTGTGAGAATTATCAATTCGACGAAATTTGTATTAACAATTGCTCTGTGATGTCAGGGTCAGTAAAATTTATTTTTGATTTTGACTTGTATGCTTGCGACAGTACAATTTAGTTGTAATATATAATTTCGAATATTACTTGAAAGAAATTTAACAATCGAAGTAAAATAAGCATTGTTTTTTATTATATCAAATAATTTATTATTATTTAAAAATTTAATACTTTGATTAATGATAATTTTAATGCATAGCGATATTAAAATTATAATTCTATCTGTATAAATATTCTATTGGTGTGTGGTATGTGTGTGGTTTCATGGTTTGTTTTTGTGTTGGTTTTTGTACATGCGAGAACATGAATGTACTTCGATATTTACAAAACAATAAAATTGGAAAAAAACATGAGTTAACAAAAACAATTAAATCTATTTCAGACTATACAAGGCCGGCTCAAAAACTTGTGAACAGTGCCACCCTGAATGTTTGGACGAATGCACCGGTCCAACTCGAGCTAATTGTACGAAATGTAAGCATGTCCGCGACGGCCCATACTGTGTTGCTGAATGTCCCGAGTCCAGGTATGCCGCAGAAAATGGTACTTGTCAACCTTGCCACGAGAACTGTTTAGAGGGATGCACTGGCCCAGCGAATTCTGTTAGAAAAGGCGGCTGCAATCAATGCAAGAAGGCAGTTTTGGGAGAAGATGCCACAATTGAAAGTTGCCTACAAGAAGAAGAACAATGCCCTGACGGTTTTTATAACGAATGGGTCGGTAACGTTAAGGATCTCGAGGATAAAATAAAAATTGCATGTCGTAAATGTCACCCACTATGCTATCAATGCAGTGGCTACGGCATACATTCACAAGTATGCCAAGTGTGTAATGGTTTCAAACGTGGGGATCAATGTGAAGACGAATGTCCTTTGGATCATTTCACAGATAAAATTAATCGACTTTGCACGCCTTGCCATTCGGAATGTAAAGGATGCATGGGTCCATCGTCAACAGATTGCTTAAAATGTCAAAATTTTAAAGTCTTTATTGGAGATTCTAAGAAGTTTAATTGTACCCCAGATTGCACAAAGGAAGCTCCACATAAAATATATTATGATGAATTACTACAAAATTCTATCGGTGAACCATTCTGTTCTGCCACAGCTAGCGGTCACCCTAATATGGCCACAGCAAAGATACCAACAGTTCTCGTAATTATTCTAGTCTTGGCATCAATACTTTTGATTATTTTGATAATTATTGGTTACACTTGTAGACAAAAAGCGAAAGCTAAAAAGGAGGCCGTAAAAATGACAATGGTACTTACTGGATGTGAAGATAACGAACCCTTAAGGCCGACTAATGTCAAACCTAATTTAGCAAAATTAAGAATTGTTAAAGAAGTAGAGCTTCGAAGAGGGGGTATGCTCGGCTTTGGGGCTTTTGGCAAGGTTTATAAAGGAGTTTGGGTTCCTGAAGGGGAAAATGTAAAAATTCCTGTT
This sequence comes from Heliconius eleuchia, assembly GCA_018230625.1. Classification (NCBI taxonomy): domain Eukaryota; kingdom Metazoa; phylum Arthropoda; class Insecta; order Lepidoptera; family Nymphalidae; genus Heliconius; species Heliconius eleuchia. The sequence continues at coordinate 11,627 of DWAP01000199.1, read as the reverse complement.
GCTATAAAAGTATTGAAAGAGGGACCTGGAGCTAGCACTAGTAAAGACTTTTTGGAAGAGGCCTACATAATGGCTAGCGTTGAACATCCCAATTTACTACAGCTTCTTGCTGTTTGTATGACGAACCAAATGATGCTAATAACACAATTGATGCCACTGGGATGTTTATTAGATTATGTGAGAACTCATAAGGAAAAAATCGGTTCTAAGGCTTTTCTAAATTGGTGTACTCAAATAGCTCGTGGTATGGCATATCTAGAAGATCAACGTTTAGTACACAGGGACTTGGCTGCTCGCAATGTATTAGTTCAAACGCCAAATTGCGTAAAGATCACAGATTTTGGTCTTGCGAAATTGTTAAATATCAATGAAGACGAGTATAAAGCAGCTGGTGGGAAAATGCCTATTAAATGGCTGGCATTAGAATGTGTTCAACACAGAATATTTACGCATAAGAGTGACGTATGGGCTTTTGGAGTAACTATTTGGGAAATATTAAGCTATGGCGCAAGACCTTATGCAGAGATTTCTGCGAGAAACGTGCCAGAGCTTATAGAAAATGGATTAAAACTACCGCAGCCGAGTATCTGCACTTTGGACATTTATTGTGTTATGGTTTCATGTTGGATGCTAGATGCAGAAAGTCGTCCTACATTTAAGGAACTGGCTGACACATTTGCAGAAATGGCCCGTGATCCTGGGCGGTACTTGGTCATTCCTGGAGACAAATTCATGCGACTACCATCCTATTCTACGCAGGTATTTTTTTTATAATAATACATTTTTGAATATAACGTTGTTTTGATCAAACTACAGGAACATGAAGTGTTTGTTTTTCGAAATATAACGAAATTAATACTTAGAAAAACAAAAAAAAATACTCTAAACACTTTTTTTGTTAATAGGCATAAGTTGTACACAAAGTAAATTATTCACGTGAGTTAAAATCATTAACGTGAGTTTATTTCAATTTCAGGATGAAAAAGAGCTAATAAGAACCCTTTCCTCGGCGATGGATGGTCCCGAACCACTAGTAGAAGCAGACGAGTACTTGCAGCCGAAGTTTAAGTCCAATGCTGGGACTGCCACTACTAATACTACATGTACCGTTGGTGCTGAGCCACAGGCAATCAAGGCCTGCGCAACGTGGACCAATAACACTACCGGCCAGGAAGGCATTATAATAGACAATTCTAATAGATCAGGATCCTGGGATCGTGACCTTTTAAGATACAACAACTCCGGTAATCAAGAAGCCATTGAACTACGCCATTATTATAACCACGGCGTCAGCGCCTCGGAAAGTTCGAGCTCGAGATATTGCAGCGACCCTATGAGAATGAGGCCGGATTGCTTAGATATGAATATGTCTAAAGCAAAGGAGGCGCACGTCGGGAATTTAAAATTAAATTTGCCACTCGACGAAGATGACTATCTCATGCCCTCACCTCAGCATACCCAAAACGCCTCGGCCTATATGGACCTCATAGGCGAGAGCACCGAGGGGCAGGATCCTAAGGATATTTGTTACACCGGATACCTGGCATCAAAGAGATGCGTCGATAACCCGGAATATCTCATGTCAGAGCAAAGCATTCCTTCACAAACGCTCGGTATCCCTACAGAGCCCGAGACACCGGACGCAATACATTCGGCTGAGGCAAATAGTGTGAGCGTCGGAAGCGGGCCCAGCGCGAGTGAGGCGTGTCCCGGCGCGCCACCCGAGCTCGTGTGCAGCAGCCGGTACCTGCCGCACCGCTCCGTGGAGGAGGAGTCCATGTCCGACCACGAGTACTACAACGACCTGCAGCGCGAGTTGCAGCCGCTGCGCCGCAACGAAACGACCGTGTAGGCAAGCGTGTACGTCGCGCGTGTACGCCGCACTGGAAGCTCACCGTGTGTTATCCTCGTGCCATTATACAATGGCTAGTGTTAGTTGTTGTGAACTTAAAACTAGATTGTTTATAATTATGAACCAGTTTTGTTATTTTATTTACTTAATTATTGTAAAAACTGTTGAAACTATAATTTGTATAAATTTTTTCATACGAGACGCTTGATCAAAGAAGCGCCTCGCAAATTATAAGTTATTTATTAATTTAGTTTAAGAAAGGCTATGTTTATGTTTTTCGAATGTATAATTATTATAAGCAAATGTTATTTTAATTTTATAACTGTGATAATTAGTTTAATTACATTTAAATATATTTCGGTTATAGACGTTTTATCTCCAGATGTTTAACAATCGCGCTGTACTTTACATGTGTATGTATGTATGCTTTGATTTAACCTCAAGTGAACCTGTCACCACCCTAAGCAGGTGCTTAAGAGTTCACTGACCAAAAGGGAACAACTTTTAACTATTGTAATAACATTAGATTAGGCTCGCATCGTCACTGATTCGCCGAACACTCACTCGATCACAGCAAAACTTGCCAAAATAAACCAGTAGCTCTAACGTTAATTTATCTTGCCTGTACATTCCAGAGTCCACTCCAAATTACGCTATATAAGATAAGGGATCATTGAACGACTGACTTTACTGACTTAACTTACTTGAGTAAAATACTATATAGATTAGTTAATACCTTATATGGTAGTGTACGTTTAGACGAGGGTGATTGTAGCTCAAAGTTTATGCCCACTTTACCTGAGTGTAGTTGTTAAGCGAGACAGGATGTATTGTATACACGTAATAGTAGACCAAACTATCGTTTGCCATGTATAATGTACATAATAACTTGAATATTGTTATTATTATTGTATAGATTAATAAATGAAATAAATCACAGATGTGACACTGAAACGGAGCTGGTGGGGAGCACGAGCGTTAGAACGTAGTACTAAGTGTGCCATTTCATGTAATATATAAATTGTAATTGTATTGTGATTGTCACATTCGACTCGTGTGTAACGTAAGCGCCACAAATTATTATCAGAATAAATATTAAATATATTATGTATACTTAAATGAAGCGGCCAGAGTGTACGCGCGTCTCCCGTCCCCGCGTAATGTTTTACATATCGTTTTTTCTCGTTCCCGTAACAATCCCGTAACAACAACAAACAATTAAGCAATCTTCTCTTATTTTTCCTCTACACTCTTCAAGGAACCTCCATACTAAATTTCAGCATGCTACATGGCGTAGTTCCGTCTGTGCGTCGTCTGTCTGTCCCGGGCGGGAGACGCGCGCGATAACGTTTGTAGATAATTGTGATGAGCTCCAGGTACAAGTACCTTAATTAATAAAACAAATAAAAATGAATATTGTAATTTATTGTTCTTTTTACTTCCCCAAGCAATAGTAGAAAGCATGTCGCTCATTTGCTGCAACATTGACGTATTTTTTTAATACTATAGGAGACACAATTAATTTTTTTAAAGTCATTCCACATACATTGCCATATTTAACTTAAAAAAAAAAGATGCAATGAAGTTATTATTGCACCAAATGCCAAATTAAAATTATAATAGAGAACTTATACTAAAACGGAATGCATTAAAAAGTTTAAAAGATGCCTTCTAAAGAGAAGGAGAAAATGCAAATAATTAATTCCGAGCGGTAATCAAATTCATAATCGTCGCGTATACAGTGAGACGCTCCGTGCCCTACGACGGCTCCAACCATGTCATCACTATGGGCTGATGTTATATTTAAAAAATAATGATTGATCATTATAAGCTATTTCAATTAATTTTATTTTTCTTTTTAGAAACTAATCCTATAACTACTCTAATGCTCAGTTTTCAAAATTTTTTTTATAACTTTCATTCCACCACACACCACAAGTGGGTAAGTGAACGCGACGTTTTGCATTGCATTTATATTTTGAGTTCGATCCCCACTCGATGGGATGAATTATAATTCATTGATATTTTCATTTAATCGCTTCGTCACTAAGGTAAAAGTGTCGGCGTTGAGTTCCGCCACTCAACGTATATACCTGGAAAAATTCAGCGAAAAGTGGAGAACGTAATGCCTTAACACTAGGTTCCCTCTGCCTACCCTGCTGTGTGTGGGATACAGCGTGAAGCTCACTAGCTTATAAGTATTTTTACAAATAAATTCAACTTTTATGTGACACCAATAATCATAATAGTAAGCGATCACCGCCGCCCACGACCCCGTTGCCAGATTAGCTACAGGTACGTTTGTCGGCTTTTAAGGTGGATATAAAAGCGCTTTTTGAAGGTACCCAAGTCGTATTGACCTGGAAACATTGCCGCAGGTAAGCCATTTTAAGAGGTCAAATAGTTAACCAGAATACTCACCATGATAAATGCGGTATAGAACGAACACAGCTTATCTAGGGATATTTAGCCTTCAAAATTAAAAAGGAACCGTCATAATTTCACTTTGTTGCCTGTCCGAATGTCTGTCGGTCAAGAGCCTTTATCTCAGAAACGCTTTGAGATATCGATTTGAAATTGAAACCATATGAGGTTCTAAATTATAAAGTGAATCAAAATTAATAGGTTACTTCCTTAATTAATAGGTAGGATCTACAGATAGTACTAGTTCAGGAACCCTATAAATTTGTGGTTTAATCCTAAAAAATAAAAAAAGCAAAATTTCGTATTCTAGCCGCTAGATCGAGTGAGGTATATGAAAGGGCTCTGGCTAAGCAAAGCTTAAATTTCAGAGAAAGCTCGAGACTTCCAATTTTGGTATGATGAGCGTGCCCGAATCATTATATAATATAATGCTGTATTCCGCATATAAAAAGTAGTTTAATATTGGATAGGCTGAGGGAACCTAGTGTTAACACACTCCGTCTCCCAAGCACCGTCTAATTTTCGAGACATTGCGTGTGGCGTGGCGGAGCTCAATGTCGCGTTTTGAGTCTGTAGCGATGGAATTATAATTAAGCGGTACAGCAATGTAACTATCTTAATTTTATTAATTAAATAAAAATATTTAAAAAATCTATTTTAATAATATACAATAAAAGATCGCTAAGCACGTATATAAGTATATTATAGACTAAATTTTAACTACCGCGTCGTTCACGTGATCAAATAGAAATAACTAGTACATAAAAGCACTGTAATACGTGTTCATTTATTTATATTTATATTCAAAATGCCCAAAGGTACTGACCAGATTAACGTGATTAAATATCTAAGTCATACATCCTATAGCCTAGCCACGATAAATGAATACAACCCATAGAATATCTATTCGAACCAGTAGTTCCTGAGATTAGTTCAGTCAAAGAAGCAAAATCATAAACTTTATAATATTAGTAAACACAGATAATTGTCAGAGTATTGTCATGAGACACCTCTGCTGGCCTCTGGTGTGAGTTTTTAGGCTGCAGCAGTGCATAAATCAACAAATTTCCAATAAATAAGTATCTACATACTTATATTGATATATTATTATGAAAAGAAAATAATGTTTATTTTTTAGGCCGTCGTAGCGCAGTGGTACAAGCTTACGGATGTGTCTTAGATTCCTACTTGGGAAATGAAATATTTAATATTTCCATTTCCTCGCTTTGCTAATGAGGAAAAGCGCGTCGAGTTCCGCCACCCCACCCGCAATGCCTAGAGAACTAAATTCCCAGGTTCCCTCTGCCTACCCTGGTATGAGTGGAATACAGCGTGAACCTAAAAAAGTATTATAATATATTATATATTTTATAGTTATGTTAGACTTAAGTATCGTCACTAAAAACAATCAAGAACATGATTGTCATGTAACTAATTATCATTTACCGTCGCATTGCCGTTCATTATTCATATAAATTCATTCGCAAAATCATATCGATAAAATGTTAGTTTCGCAAAATGTATTTATAGTAGGTATTTAAAAAAACAGCTTCATACTTATTTTCCATAGCTATAGCCAGCAAATTAGAAAGTAGGAATTTAGTGTTAATACACTCCGTTTCCCACACGCCGCCCAATAGCAGAGTGTTGAGTTGCGGAATTCAAATCGCTTTGTCTACCAGAGCGGGAAAATAAATTAAAATATAATCATTCCTTCCCGTGTGAATCGTACCTACAACAAACGCGTTTAATGTCAGGCGCTGTCCCACTGCGCCACGACAGCCTCAATATTGTTAACTACCCAGTACAGTATACATACAAACAAACACGTACAAATAAATTCCTTACATATTTCTTTTAATTATAGAGAATGTGAAGGCAATGTTTTAATGCGTTACGAATTGCAACACACAATTTATTAATTCTTTAGGTGATTAGTGAGACAATCTTTTTTATAAGTTTCACGCTGTATCCCACATACAGCAGGATAGACAAAGGGAATATAGGTTCCCCATGCATTGCCCAATTCGAACATTGCGTGTGGAGAAACGGAACTTAACGCCGCGACGGCCTTTCTTTGTGCTATTGTCAGAACGACAAAATATAATATTGGGACACTGATCAACTTAAACATAATTTTGAAATATGCAATTAAAAAAACATTAATAATTGATTTAATATAATTTAATGTTACACTTATACAGAAAAATACAAATTCCAAATAGATTATAAATTAAAATAAACTACAATAAAAAAATCGGACGGAAGGAGGACCAGACGAGTACGCTCGCGTGACCCAGACTTATGTACTAACGTTGTTATACAAGGATGTTACAGAACTCCATATCTGAAATCTTAGCCGAAACAAGATACGATATAAAAATTTCGAATTATTTCGGTTTTATATTATTATTCATATTTGCTGTTTGCAAGAATGTCTCATACTAGAATGTATCTCATTCTTGCAAACAGCTAATATTAATAAAATTTAATAATAAATGTACTATTATTAAAAAGTTATGTCCATAATCGACGTTATCCAAAACTGATATTGTGTTCTCATATCCGTACCGTATCCGTGTCCAGGTACAACCTGTTCCATCCGTAACATCTATGATTTCATAGTATTAGATTCGTGCTGATATTATAAATAGAGATTCATATGAAATGGAACGTAATAAAACGTATAATTACAAAAACAATCTTACACATACATAACATATATGAGATTAAATATTAAAAAAATGCTGCTGCAAAATAATTTCTATCATCGACCACAATCTAACTTACATTTGGCATCATAAATGCATGTGGGTGCTATCTCCCGCCACTCTCAGCTCTACACGTGTATAGTGTCAGGAGTGTCGGCAGTGTCGGAGTTGTCTCGCTTATTGCGGCGTGCGCGGCGGTGTTTACTGCTGGAGAGTACCTCATATGCGCGCTGTACTTCAACAAAACGGTCGTGCGCTAGGCGGCGTTCAACCGCGTCTTTTGCACGCACTTTGTCCGGGTGGTAGTCACGGGATAAACGCCGCCAACGCGCCGTGATATCTGCTTGAGCCGCGCCCGCATTCAGCCCTAGCACACTCAAGGCATGCCGTTCGCCGCGAGGGTCTGACAGGTCCACCATCTGCCTCCACACTTCATACCAGCCATGATGCTGCGCATATCGCCAAGTATCCGCAACACACTGTTGAACATCCAACCACCACGGGCTAGTGAAGAAATGATGTAACGCCTCGTATATCGGCACCTCGTCGCCCTCGCTGTCCGTCACTGTGCCGTGGAAATACAAATAGCCGCACCATAACGCGGCGTAAAGTGCAGCACATACAGCCAGTATTGCAACTCGGCGTACAACGCTGCGTCTGCGTGGAGGTGTGCGACGCCATTCCTTAGAGAGGGAGTCGAACGCGAGAGCTGAGGCAAGTACGACAGCGGTGAGCCATAGGCTTTCGTCGTAGAGGTAGTAGCGAGCGGGGTAGGCCACATATGCGGCAGCTAGCGCCCAGCGTAACCCGCCACGCTCACGCCCTATGTTACCCACCGTCCATACACCTGCAGTACACAACAACACAATCTATTCAATTCATTTTTAATTTTTTAAACTGGGTTTTTCCGCAATTGGCATAGAAAAGAAAAAAAAATTAACGAAACGGGATTCGATCCCGCATTTTTTTGTGAAGTGAAGTTATGGCTCAGTGATCAGAGCGCTTGATCAGTTCAAATGTTTGAAGCTTTTCTAAAATACACAACACACTTAATATTCAATATACAAGTTGATTGTCCTAATTTAAAAAATATGTTAACACAAAAATCATTTTACAGCATCGGTGGTTTTATAGTGGAGAGAAATATTGTAATCGTAAAAATATTTTCTCTTTAGTATGTTATATTGTAATATTTTATTTATCTACGTTTCTATTCCTTTTATCTTCTTTTATTTATTAACATTCACGCAATCCAATATTTGGAAAAAATACATTAAGATCATAAATATTAATAAATAAATGAATTATGAATTTTACAAATGCATGCTCACCGAGGGCGACAGCAAAAGGCACGAGAAGATCCAGGTATCTAAAATTAATGCCCCAGAAGTCATCAGGAGGGATGGCCAGCATCATCATCTGCCCCCATGAGTAGGCGACCACCATCATGCCAGAGAAACGATTGATGGAGAATGGAGGCTGTGGAACAACATATTAATAGCAACTTGTCCTACAATCTACTCTATTCAAATTACGTATGACTTACTCTTTTCAAATTATAATAAAAATCAAAGATTTTTTAGACAAATATATATATTTTTTTGTTATTCATTACAATAAAAAAGTAAGTCGTTTTAAAATAACAACATGGTTCAGTTTACTTGAGAAAGTAACATATTACATATACAGTGCCTCTGAAACCTCTCAAATGAATGAAACAAACGTTCGCAATTCACACAAAGAAGCCATCTGACCACATATATCAAAACTAGAAATGTCTTAAGAGAAATAACAGTATTATTATAATAAAAGTGATAGTTGTCTACTTAGACATTGTGTACACATTGTTTCCAATCTGTATATTGTAGCAAAATAGTCTAATTAAATTATTATTACTTTACATACATTTTTATATTTCAAATGAGAAACGGCTTTTTTATATTTTAATCATATTAAGTGATCAAGTGTAAACATACTAAAAATATACAACAGAAAACTATTGAGTATCAAAACTTTTTGCCATTAACCATCAAAATGAGTGGAAATAAGTTACAATTTTACAAAGACTATCTCGAGAATACTATCAGCAATGATTCCATGTTTATATTTATATATTGGAAGAGCAAGCACCTTGGCCTCAACCAGGCTGAGGTGGAACAGATATTAGTAGACAAGTTACAACAGGTATATAGAGTACAGTCCATGAGTCGTAGCCACTGAAGTTGGCTGTAGATGGTGCAAATTTGATTTTAAGATTTTTCATACTTTTCATTATTTTCTTCATGAGTGAAAAATGTGCAAAATTCAGAAAGCCTAAGTTCAGGATAGCTACAACTTGTAGACAGTACTGTACATTTAACTTGTTCATATTATATTTCTTATTTAGTTCACTTTTGTCACACATATTAGTTGGTCAATGCTATAAATCAACATAAATAGATATGATGAATGTTTCAAGAAAAATATAAATAAGCCCACTCATTAGCAGCTTTGTAATTTGTACCTATTTAAAGTAATATGTTAGTTTCTAAAATGTAAAAATATAATAAATATAGTATAAATTTGCAATTTGTTATTAGTATACATTAACAATAAAAAAATAGTAACACACTACAAGTTCCTTTGTTAGTAAGTAATGTGTTTTTATTCAATGAATGTGCATGTACAATTTATAATTTATTTCATTTGAAATTGTTATATCAATAAAAGGGGCAGTCAAATTGTAACACAATGTTTGCGGGTTTGAGCCCCATTTGGGGAATAATTATACAGATTTTAATTATTCAGTTTCCCACTCTGGTAGACAATGTCTTGCATTGAGACCACTCAACAAGCTGTATCTTAAAGTTAAGAAGGAAAGTGATAATCAGAGTGTATAACACTAGGTTCCCCAATATCTTGTTTGTTGCTTATTAATAATCAATATAAATAAAAAGCAAAACATTTCAATGCACATAAAACATGCTTTTTTATTTACCTCAACCAACAACTTCCATCGCCCTGACGTTGATCCTTTATAGAATAGAACAATAAAGCAATTAATACATAGACTAATAACCATTACTAAATAAAAAATATATATATTAATAAATATTAAGGAAGAATTAAGAAGTATGTTTAGAAGTTTAGAATAAAATGAAATGTTTCAAAGTATATCATTGTTGTATGTTATTTGTGTACACAGAACATTTTAAAAACATAAGTGCTTTTTTGGAGGCTGTTAACCATTGCAATGGCAAAGTTTGCAATATGTTAAAGAATATTTTACAATATAAGCATAGAGTTGTATTCACCATAGTGCTTCTCTTATAATATGCAAAAGAAAAGACTTAGCTTGTAGTACATGATGATATAAAGATTAATTCTAGTCACTAAATTAAAGAAGTTTTTATAAGTAAAAGTAAAATTAAAACATAAGATTTTCTATCTAAATATCTAAAAAAATAAAAAGTGCCCAATATCAAAAAATATATTAAACAAGCAAGTGCAAAATAAGACAAAATGTGCATTAAAATAATGTACCCACCTTCTTATTTTGGAGCATTCTTTTTACCAATTCTTGTATGTATTGAGGATCTTCGTTGGCATCTCTAACGTACCGAGGTATCCGCAACACTTCACCCAGCCACCCGATACCAAAACCCCCAAGGGTTGTCCACCAGACGAAGGCATGTCTATCACGGCGCAAGTAAAAATGATGCACGCCGAATAAGCCACCGAATAACCACAGTATATAGGCCACAATTACAGATTTCTCTTTAGGCATGCTGACGCCTATAGTATTGACCAAAATATCTTTTCTCTATAATTGTATACTGTTTATACTAAAACAATAAAGGTACATACATACAAGTATTAAAAGAATATTAGTTAATTGTATTAGTTATTTCATAAAAAAATGTATTTAAAAGAAATGAGACCTATTAATTTCTAATTTGACATACAAACTACTAACGATGCGTTGACACAAGCAACGACTGACATAACGGCACGTCAGTGTGTATACGTCAGCCACAGTTATTCGGATACTTGTTGATTATGCGTATCATAGTTTTATAATATATCATAGTTTTAAAAAAAATAAAAATTGCATTAAGCTATATAAACGTATATAACACGATCGGCAAATAAAACTTTATGTTTGAAGTAGTACGTGGGGAACGGCTACTTTACACCACCCAATTTACGAGAACGTGGATGATGGAACTCAATGTCATGCTTTATCTAAGTAGAGCCGATGGCATCTATATCATAGTAAGCTTAACGATTTACTTAAAATTTAATTTCTTATGAATTGTGCTCAGCTGGCACGCTCGAAAGGCCATAAACTAAGAAATCAATCAATTAATTTCATTTCTTATTTAGAAAGATTCAAGAACTTTTTTCATATTTTTTACTTTTTAAAAAGTTACATATACACTTAAGTGTATTAATGTTCCACGATCTGTTTTCATCCGTCTTTGTTTTATTTGTGTTTCTGTGATTCATTGTATGTTAAAATTTTAGTATTAACATATTAACGATGTCCTATCTTTGACATGAACATCTATACAAAATGTTTTTTTAATTATTTGTTCGTGTTTATAACAACGTAAATATTTTTTAATGAACAAATAATGAATTACCAATTAAAAAACAAT